>NJDC01003776.1:425302-436965 GCA_002245475.1 Calephelis virginiensis
TCATTACCTGGCATTCGCAATAGCGAGATTCGAGAAATAGTGGGTTTAAAAGAAAGTATTGGTGTAAAAATGAGAACGGACAATGCTCTGTTGGTACGCTCATCTGGATAGGAGGTCTGATGAAAAATTGACGAAAGCATAAAAACAATACAATGTGAATGAATGTAGCCGAGGAGACCTAGGTGGACATTCCATGATCAAATCGATCAAGACATGTCCTAAATATATGTATGTATGTTTGCAAATGAAAAAAAAATAAGAAAATGTATAAACTAATTTCTTATATTGGCTTTCTTTGTATTAAGAAGTTGAGATACTAGCATCAATGTTGTCTATAAATATATCATAGTTAAAGTTGAAATGACAGCAATTTTGGTGCAATTAGTTCAACTGGTTGAACTTATGGGCCATACTGTCGATGTAATCGATAAGAAAGAAGATAAGGAATTCTCTTCATTATTAGAATTATCCGTAGCTTTATTGATTGGAGCATTTGTCAGCGAGATACTAAGGGCTGATTTCACCTCATATTGAAAACCGAGTTTAGTAAAACTAACTTCAGTGTAAACGAGTTCAATTATTGGTTATGATTTCGTTCATAAGCCAATGAAATTAAAATTGTCAAAATTCTTATTTCCTGAGTATCTTAAAATATATAAGTAATAAAATATTTACGATTGCTTACAATAACCAAAATTTCTTTGACAATAAAATCGACATGATTGACATTCTTGACAATTGATTAAACGAGTTTTTACATTGTTCGCGTTTTAATTCGACGGTTTAATCCAGCCTAAGTGCAGGTACAAATTCTCTGTAAGGTGATTTTTTTTAAAAAAAAGGGGTAATGGTTTTTTTTGTCTTAGGATGAAAAAGAACGAATAGAATCGTCGGGAGGCACAGTAATGTTTTGGGGCACGTGGCGAGTCAACGGGCAATTGGCAGTTTCAAGGGCAATCGGTAAGTTAACTTACATATTGTTTCTTCCATTTTCAACCGACAAAAAATTTTGACTCCTATTTTTGTTTTTAAATTTTTTCAATTTGACTCCTTTTTTTGTTTTTTGATTAAGCTATGACTTCAACAAACAAATAACTATAAGTTTTTTAATATAAACATATTTTTGTGATAAGCTTTTTTTTGTATGTGTTATTCCTAGCAGAAAATTTGTGAAGTGCTGTTCAAGACGTATCAAATAAGCCCAAATATATTATTGGAAATTTTAGTGTTTCCATTCCCATAATAATCCCCAAAAAAATCCCATAAGATGTTGCAATCACAAATAAATTCACTCCCATGATGGTTATTTTTATTATCGATACAAAAATATTTTATTTTCTGCACTTGCATTTCAAATTGCAAATTGCCGAGTAAAAAGACGATATAACTTACGGAGGGAGGAGTTTTTAATCCCCCGTATTATATCGAGCGGAAAAACGTTCTGCTCTCGTGGTTTTAAGCCTTTGCAGACGTTCATTTTCCTAATGCAATTATCGATATGTCGGTATAACTGTGATTTTACTAATAAAATAGTTCAAAAACTAATATTCGTAACAGTGAGATCCGGGAAAGAGTGGGGTTGAAAGAAAGGGTTGGTGTTGAAATGAGAAAGGGCATGCCCCGCTGGTTCGGTCATGTGGAAAGAATGGCCGAAGAAAAATTGATAAAGTAGATATTTAATGCGAATATGGACGGATGTAGGTACCCGGGGAGACCTTGGTTGACATTGTACTATCAAATTTCTCTGGTATTATCCGAGGGTGCTGTCAAGAGTGTCCTGAATCGGCGTGTTTGTGTGAAATGGGTGACGAATGTGGAGGAAGCTAGAAATATCTACAAAAGTCGTAATATTTGGCACTCGATACTATGATGCAAGTGACTTGGCGTGAAGATATGTATATATGTATGTGCCCGCCCTTCAGCTGCAATATCCATGGAATGCGATAATGGCTAGTTATGACGTTTTGGCAAGAATATAAATAAATACATATCCCCGGACGAGTCACACGAATTGAATCTAACCCCAAAGTAAGCAAATTATATGCTTGTGTTATGGGTGTTAGTCAACGATTCGAATACATAGAGATACTCAAACAGATACAAGAATAAATTTAATAAACACCCAGACCCGGAAATGCAGACATCTAAATGTTCATCACACAAATGCCTGCCCCCGTCGGGAATCGAACCCGAGCCTCGCGGTCGGTCGATGTAGTTAGGCGTGTACGCTAGCCACTCGACCAACGAGGCCGTGTTACTAATCCGAGCTGCCTCACAATACTTTACCACTTGGGACGTCGAGAAACCGCCTGGAAACACTAAAAGTGGTACGTCGCCAACCGCATAGAAAGGAATAGTATATTTTTTGGATTTGATAGCGCCTGTTTTTAATATACAATTTAGGGCCTATTTTTAAATAACAAGTGTGACGCATTACCGACGTGTATTGGTTGATGTTAAAATTAATCAGAGGGGGACCTTTATCTGTCCTCTGTTATTGATCGTATACTAATTTGATAAATATAGAGATTGTTAATATTTTGGCGTAAAGTACAAGTTGGTACAATCAAGTGCGCAAGTCGATGCTGAATTTTCTATTTATAAAACTATATTAATTTTTATACAATTTTGTAAATGATAATACATCACTTAATTCAGAGGTTCCCAAACTTATTTCATGTAATGCCCACTTTGAAAATTCTTTGTTTTGTTGCGCCCCCCACCTCGTTTTTGTCTTGTCAAAACCTCATTAACATATTTGTTTCGCCTGGAGTTTTAAAAAAAAATTAAGATTTATACCGCCCTCCTCTAGGCTTCCAGTGCCCACAAGGGGGCATTATCGCCCACTTTGGGAAAGGCTGACTTAATTTATTAAATCGACTTCTTGTACTTTAAACGGGTTAGCGCTATATAATCTATTACAAGACAAGATGAGTTTGTTACAACAATTATAACTCGAGATCTGCTAGACCAATTTTCATGGTTTTTGATTCTTTGGATCTGTCGTTGCCCCAAATACCAGAATACATATTAAAAATAATAAAAACTCGACGAATACTTAATTATGAAATAGTGAATCTTCTATGTATATAAAAGAACTTTGTTACACTATTTATCATTTAAGAACGACTAAACCGATCAGGCTGAAAATTGATGGGGAGGTAGCTTAGCACCGGGGAAAAAGACATTTTTTCCCGTACAACAGCGAGGAAACTAGGAAAAACAACATTTTGATTATTCCCATATAAATTGATCGGGCGAAACGAAGTTTGCCTTAACAGCTAGTAAGGAATAACACAAAGGTACAGAAGAAATACTCTCTAAAAATAGCCTCGACTGATTACACTAACAGAAGAGGACCAGAATTCATGGGGACAGCTTCATGGGGACCGCTTGGACTCTGTGGATTAGATTGGCGAAGTAATAAAGGTCTTGTGAAGTTTATATTATTAGAGTTATGCAGGCAGCGTCTATAATCTAAAGTAATAATTGATGACTTGTCTTTAAAAGTTTCTGATCCTCTACTACATTACGTGAAACTCAATCCACCAACATTTTTAAGCATGCACTTACTGACATACAATTAAACCACGCTATTTTAATCTGACGTGCTCAATTACATTTGTAAGCAATAAAAAGTTTACACAGAATACCCTACACACGCGCCTATATATAAACATATCGGCTCTGGTCTAGCGGTTCAGTTGTTGGACTTGACTGCATGAGGTCTCGGGTTCGAATCCCGGGTCAGTTTCCAATTTTATAATAAAAAAAATGTTGCTCGGGATTGGAAATGTGCCTGGTTTGCGACAGGTTTGCCACCTATAACATTGTGGGACTAAGTGTCTTCGGCTAGTCGTGGGTGCCCTAGTTGTGCCTCTGCCTAATGCCTACCCCTTCGGGGATATGGGCGTGATGATGCTTATATATAGACACTTTATTCATAATGGAAGTGTTTAACAATGGAGCTAGATATGTCCCTCATAATTTTACGAGCCGGAATAACTACTCAAATTCCTTCTTGGGCTCCCCTACAATGATACAATAATTTAAATCACCACATATTTTAATAGCGGGCGAGTACAAATTTAATTTATTTGAAAATGAGTTAAAAGTCAGGTTTAGTGTAATGCAGTAGCGTAGCCTTAATGGGAAAACAAAATATCAAAAAAGGAGGTTTTTAAGACATAAGCAAGTCAAATATATTTCTTTAGGCTTGTTTATTTCAAAGAATTACGAAATAGATTGATTAACGCTCACGTCAATGTTCGCAAGTGTGAAATCCTACAGATACTTTCGTTGCGCATTTTATGTAAAAATGCTAGATCTTGATATGTAATTTTAGACTTTAAGCTGTTGTGGTATAAAGCACTTGTTGCTAATTGAAATAAAAAAGTATCTTCACGCCCATATCCCGGAAGAGGGAGGCAGAGGCACAACCAGGGCACCCACGACTAGCCGAAGACACTAAAGGCCAATGTTAATAACGTATCTCAATCGAATGGATTTCAAGCAATCTAGATAGCTGGATACCTAATTGCCATATTTATCCTGTCCACATATATGTTATTGGCAAGCGATAACATAAAAATGGATCAAGATATCAATCTTGGACAGCAAGTTTTGGATTAGGATTAATTATTAATATTGGCCGTAAGACCCATAATGTGGCAAACCTATCGCCAACCGGGCACATTTCCAATCCTGAGCGTCATTTTTTTTCATTAGAAAATTGGAAAAACTCAATTTTCTTTTTGTTGCCCGACCCGGGATTCGAACCCGGGACCTCATGCAAGTCCAACAACTGAACCGCTAGACCACAGAAGCGATAATGGCTAATTGAAATATATTGAGGAAAGGATTGCGAAAGTGAATTGACAAGTTGTTCTTGGGATTATCGAAATTTTTATATAAATTTTCTATCTAACAGCTTAACGAGAAAACTCAATTTGTTTTGCAAAGCTTTTTTTACTATAATATGTTAAGGGGCGCTTACTAACTACGTGCGACTTATTTTCCTCTCCCCCTATCCTTACAGGAAGCGAACCAAATCTATACATCTCTACAAATAAATAAAAATGGAGCGTCTGTTTGTAATATTAAAATAACCGCTAAATTCTGGGTCGGACAACAAAATGGAAATTGGGCCTGGTTGTGCCTCTGCCTACTCTTCGGCGATATGAACGTGAAGATATTTTAAGGATATTGGAAATATCTTTGTCGTTGACGTACTAGTTTGATTGACATCAATCACATAATCAATCACAGTGTGGTGAAATCACAAACACATTAAGTGTGAATGACATAACCTTATTAGTTTTAATACTTCTTATTGAGATAAAATTTTCGATATTTGAAATTATGTTTGGTTTTCATTTGTTTTGCATTGTAATTATAGATTTTAAATTTAAATTAAAACACCCATTTCAATTCTGACCGCGAGCAACACTGCTTAACATCAATGATGGAGTTTTGGCGTCATTGTTAATCAAGGTGGTCGTAATTTTTTTATTAATATTGATTTTCGTTTTTATACTGAGTGAAATTGGTTTCTTTAGGTGGGAATTAGATTAATTTTGTTCAGTGAAAGTGCACAAATGAAATAATCGTAAAGAAATTAGTGAATCGTCTATTTCCTCGCTGCCGTCAAATCTCACTAGATGAGCTTGAGTAACGAAGCCACCGCTTTACTCAAGACCCTGACCTGACTTTGTACATAGTGACTAATGACTGTATAAGAATTAACTAACTTGTCATTGGCAAAGTAGTCGTGAAAAACGAACGAAAGCCTTATTTATAAAAGAAGAAGAACATCAATGATTAATTCGACAGTATGTCACTTATGGGCGGTTATTGGTTTAATAGAGTATAGGTTTTACCAGTCTTATCTAGGTGGTAGTCACATATATAGTAGATATTTTAGATCGAATCAGATATAACATATTTTTCAAATTCTTCTTGGTAAATCAGTTAGGAGCCGGTTCAAGTATTCAGGCATTTAATATAATATGTCAGACAAAGCTGCAGCACAAGACAAAAATTTGCAGCAAACCGTTCAATTGGAATATATCGAACTGATGACTTATCTGTGATCAGTTATAAAGTATGGTTCAATTCGAGGGACAGTTCACAATCATGATTTCCATGGGTAAGTTAAACTGCGAGCCAGTTCGCAGCTTAATGATAAGTTTCTATTGATTTACACAATTCTCGCTCTCTTTCACTTTCAAGTTTCAACTGTATAGGAGGAGTTAGGAGGTTCAGTTACGTTTTAATAGTTTTTTGCATGATTATCATTATACGATGTCATGCAGACAAAAATAGCAATGATAAGTAATCACTGCCACCCATTTTAGACATCTGCAACGTCGTGGTTTTGAAGCGTACCATGACTTACCCTTTTCTTTTCACAAAGGCATAGTGCGATTTATGTAACTACCTATGCCATCTCTTGGTTGTTTCTCGAGTTGAATTTGAAGTAACTGGAAATGACCCTTTTCAGGTAATGCCACATTCGTTCTGGACTCTTCAAAATAATACAGGCTAACTGTTTACTACCAACCAGCTCCTCCGGCTGATGATGATGAAGTACTCGTTAATTTTGGAATGTTTTACATTGGATCCGGCAGACTGCGCTATTATCGAAGCATCAAATATTATATAGTAGCTGTTAATATCAAGCGCTACGAAATTTGCTGGGTCGGCTAGTACATATACAAAAATGAATCCCCAGTTCGCAAAAGCCCGGTAAAGTTGTAAAAACCGTAATGCTGGCAACACATAAGTCATTTTCAAAAATAAAAAAATTGTTTCACGTAGTTATCGCATGCGTCCGCGTTGTGAGTGGAGGCACCAATTTTGCTTACAAAAAAGTATATTGTGTTAGTTATTGACAAGAGAAGTTTCTTAGGAAGAAAAAATCAACATTCATAGTTAGGACAAGACAAAGTCTGTGAGCTCAGCTAGTATGTTAAGTTGTTATATTACCAAAAATAATATCCAACCTTAAGACAGCTGTAGTGCTACATCAAATTTATCCTAGAAAAAAATTCGGTGAAGATATCAAAAAGTTTCTGATATCTGTCTCTGCCTTTGTAATTTGTAACGGGAAAATCAATAGAACAAATTTCGTCGATTTTTAACTACTAGAAAACAAGTGATCTCAAAATCTGAGTTAACAGAATAAGGATAATCAAGTTTTGAAGAAAAAAATTGATTGTAGTTTGTTTGGTTATGAAAACATAATGAAATGAAATTAAATTAATTTATATCCGCAATATGTGTGTTATAAAGTTATTACAAATATATTTAAGCGTACCAACATATTCTATCACATTGTTGTGTGCAAATATTTAATAAATATTTATAGAATTTGAATATCCCCGTGCTGGTCCGGAATCCTTTGCAAAATAGACCATCTGCCTTACTGTTAAACCGTGACATCTGACTTGGTGGTAGAGTTTCGCAGTGACTCATTCGGATTGGTACCACCGCCTTACCTATTCCTGCCGCCATAACGTCATAACCTGTTCCGGTTCTGAGGGTAAGGTTACTTTTGCTCGAGGCTGAACATCCCGGCCTTAGGTTGGCAACGCACTATTACCACCTTTGGTGTCTCTAGGCGGCGTGATTTTCTTACGGTCAGGAAATCCATCTGCTTGTTAGCCTTCCATTATCATAAAAAAAATCTATATATATTTTAACATTTAAATCACAGCATTATTTATATATTTAATAAATATCTTATTTAATAAGCTTCTTTATTATCTATAAATAAACTAAAAGGTAGGTTAATTTTATCTACTGTATTCTACCACCGTTTCCAACCCTAGCCAGTCAGAAGTATTGAAGTTACGGCCTCCCTCAGAGATGTCAATTGTCTTTTTATCAGTCAGATGACATTTTCTAATCAAAATTGAGGCTTGATTATAGATTAAATGTTAATTGACGTCTTTGAACGCGGTGGTTAATAGATGATTTTTAGAATCTCTCTGATTTCCAGGTTGTCGGTATTATGATTTCGTTTTGTTGTCGATACTGGTTAATAATACTTACCAAAGACGATATATTGACCAATCTCTGATAAAACTATCAAAATCTAGTGCTCCTTGGGTTTGCGTTTGTTAATTCTTACAATGCTTTTGTTATAGCTTTTCTTTGAAATTGTATCACACTAGCTGTCCCGGCGAACATCGTTCCACCAGTTCTTTTTGTATGGGAAAACTTAAAATGTCGTTTTTCCTAGTTTCTTCTTTTAAATCATCCCTGGACTTCCACTAATAATTCAAATAAAAATTAGCTAAATCGGTCCAGCTGCTTTCGAGTTTTAGTGAGACTAACGTACAGCAATATATTTTATATATTAGTTGTTATTTTTCTAGATGTACATATGTCATGAAAGTGATTTTATTTGTTGATTTCCATCCCGTTACGTCACTAGTATTAAACAACACTAAAATGTCAAGTTATGCTTGGTACAACATTGATTGATTCGTAGAATGATTATCTGTTAATTTAGAACTGATCACCATGTAGCCTAGCGGACTTGACTCCATGAGGTCGCAGGTTCAATCCTAGAGTCGGGCATTAAAAAATGTGGTTTTTCGTAATATTGAGATCCGAGAAAGAATGAGATTGAAAGAAAGTATTGGTGTTAAAATGAAAAGGGCATGCTTCGCTGGTTCGAAAGTTTAGAAAGAAAGACATGTAAGATTGACAGAGCAGATATACAATGCGAATGTGTATGGATCTGGGTACCATGGGAGACCTAGCTTGACATTCTACGATCAGATCGTTTGGGTTCTGCACTTTTCCTACACGTAAACTATAAGTGTGCCAAATTTTATACTCCTCCGTTCGCGCAATTTTCGTAAAAACGTGTCCAAAGTTTTGGCATCACGGTTTAATATATAGATCATAAAATGAGGTCCTTACATATAAAATTGTTTTGTGAGGAATAAAAAGTAGAATATTTTTAATGTAATTTATCTATTTGATCAAAGTATGAACCATTATTATCTATACACTTTTGCCATCTCATAGGTAGTTCATTAATCCATCTACTAAAAAAAAACATTCGGACGGGAATAAATAAATTCTTTGATGACCGTTTGGACTGCCCCATCGGAGTTGAATTTTTTCCTTTGCAAGAAGTTATCCAAATTTCGATAAAATGGTAATCCGTTGGGTCACGGTCCGGGGAGTATGGTGGATGTCTTAGACATTCCAATTGAAGCTCTTCTAATTTGGTAGCCGCCCTTCGTGCAGTGTGTGGTCTACCGTTGTCGTGATGCAGCAGTGGCGTAGAGAGATAGACTAGATACTGTCTTATAGTAGCTAGCTTTGCCATCACAGTTTGCAGTTGCTGACAGTAGACTTCTGCTGTAATCGTCTGGCCAGGTTTGAGAATATAATATTCCTTCATTCTTAATGAATGTTTGTTAATTCATTGATTTTGAATAATCATAATCGATTGAAGAATTTGAAAACCTAGATTTTAAGCCCAAAATTTTAGTTTTTAGTCTTCTAATGTCTATGGTTTCAGGGCTAGGTTTTAAGAGTGTTGTTACAACCCAATAATGTATTTGATGACGCCTGTCTCGTCCCTTTTTGCTGATTCATATTTCTCACACTGTCTTTTAGAATCGTAAGTCCTCTCCATCCAACTCCTATTCTGACGGCTGCTATCATATTCTTATCTATGTATATGTAAAAATAAACATAAATAAATAAAAAATATACCAGGACAAATCACAAAAATTGAATCTAACCCCAAAGTAAGCAAATTATATGCTTGTGTTATGGGTTAGTCAACGATACTAATACATACAATTACTTAAATAGATACCAGAACAAATTTAATAAACACCCAGACCCGGAAATGCAGACATCTAAATGTTCATCACACAAATGGCTGCCCCTGCCTGATTATGGAAATTAAAATGAATTCCAATTTCCATAATCGCCTCTGTGGTCTAGCGGTCTGGTGTTGGACTAGACTTCTTGAAGTCCCGGTTTTGATTCCCGGGTCGGGCAATAAAATAGAAAATGTATATTGTAAATTTTTCTTCGGTTAGTCGTGGGTGCCTTTGCCTACCTCTTTGGGGATATGGGCGTTAATATATACTTTTTTTCCATTGGTCGTCGCGTCACAAGTGAATAGACAAATCAATTTTTTTAATTCTTTTTTATTGCGTTACTTGTTGGTCAGAAAGAGGTCCATATGAAATAAATCAATATTCGTAGTTAGGACAACACAACGTCTCTCGGCTCAGCTAATACAATATTTATATGAGGCTCATATTTAAATTCCCTCTAAGACGAATAACTTAAGTGTAACTAGTTCCCTGTACTAATGGTGTACCATTTTTGTAATAGGGTGTATGAATAAAGAGTGTCTGGTATAATTTACAAGTTAATAGTGGAGAGGTGCGCGCGTCGGGCGCCGGCGGGTCGGAGCCACCCCTGGCTTATGGGCCCTTACAATCAACCCTGTTGCACGAAACTATATCGATCACTTCGGACACGCTGCAATATAGGGTTGGTAGGGCGACTTTTGCGATATCGATGATATCGAATAGATATATATGCGTCGCCGTATCGGATGCAGAGCATGGACCGCGTGTTTTCCTACCAAGCAACGGGCAGGCATTTGTTTATTACTCACTAATGTGACCATGTTATAGGAGTTATGCCATTCGGCTGAATTAATACTACGATCTTTCCTATTTTTATCTCTATACAGCCGGTGTTCGCCACTGTCGTTTACTGGTTTGTGGTGTCATTGTACGTAAGAAGCTTACCATCCCAGTATCAGGTTGGTAACGCACCGTTACCTTTGTTTTCTATAGACAACGATGGATTTCTTGACTTTCAAGGAATCCTGCTTATTTGCCTTTAAATTTCGAAAATATATTCTCGTACGTCGATGTTTTAACGCGTAGTAGATACTCGTGTACGTACTAAAACACACGTTGTTACAATAAGCAGTTAGTACATTTTAACAATTTGGTCAGATTTTAAGAACTTAAAATTATTTTTGTTGTAATTGTTAGGTAGATTATTTTAAGCAATTTGTTAACTTGATTGTAAAATTTAATCAATGTTAACTTTGAAATTACGCGTTTTTGGACTTGATGTTTCCTTAATTTGTTCTGTTTATTATACCTAAACCAAACCACGCGAAAAGATTTAAGAGTAATTAAATATACAATTGTTGTATGGAATATGTTTAAAACTACATTAAAATGAAGTAAAATAGGTAGGTACATATCACATAATTATACATACGAGGGTGGATCCAAAAGTTCTAAGCCCGACCAAGAAAATGAAAGAAAAGTGGGTCTAAATTTATTTTTATTTTTCGACATAGTCTCCATCTAGCTCAACATACTTCTTCCACCTGACCTGCAACTTGTTTATCTCCTCGAAAAAAAAAAGATTCCGGAAGGTCGGCGAAATAGTCGTTTACTGCGACTATCATCTCATCTTTGGTCGAAAATTTCGAGCCACCCAAGTGTTTTTTTAAATTTGTAAATAAATGATAATCCGAGGGGGCTAAATCCGGCGAATAAGGTGGGTGGGGCAGCAATTCGTAGCCACAATTATGGATTACAGACATTGTTTCAACCGAAGTGTGAACATGTGCATTGTCTTGATGAAAC
>NJDC01003776.1:437287-457875 GCA_002245475.1 Calephelis virginiensis
TTGGATCCATCCTCGTACTTAAATATTACGCAATCCCAGCAGTATTCTGTTAAGTATTTTCAATTTCGTATGCATTATCTAATAATATTTCTTAAAATGCATGTGCGATCTTCAACTTGTGTTTAATATTAGCCAGTTCGTTTTTTTTAAATAATAATAATTTTATGACAAAATAGTAATACAGATTTTTTTCTTAGTATGTATTTTGAAATAAAGGGTTTAATAAAATGTCATCGATGATTGGTTTAAGTTGCAGGATGTACCTCTTAGTGAGTACACTTAGCTAGCAGAAGCGTGTTACAACGTTCCTGATTGTACTGTAAAGATTAAAACTATAAAGGTCAAAGAAAATATTTATTTTCAAAAATGACTCCATCTTTTAACTAAACCCAAAATCTAAAAGAAATTATGAATATATGTTTTTATAGGTATTACGAACCAATGTTGCTGTCTTTTAATGATTTGTGTCAATAATTCATTATCACAGTTTGCACAAAATAGTATAATACAAAATACTGTTAAGTGTTAAAATTTGTTATTAATTTTGCGGACTCACTAAACTAATTTTAAGTTATCTCTGTTTTCTTTCAACGAAAGTAACAGAAAGAGACAAAACACTTTTAGTGCTATCAAATTAGACCGTACACGTCATTTCTACAGACGTTTAATCGATTTGTTGCGCATTAACTAATTTTCAGTCATCGCCATCTTCTTTCAACAAAAATAATAAGAACGAGACAAAACACATTTACTGCTGTCAGATTTGATTAGCGGAAAATGTTTATTAAAAACATCACAATTTGACATGTTCGGACTAATCTGACCTGTCTAAAAAGATAACATGCATCTAAAATAAGTTTAGTTTGTGAACAGCAGAATTACCACCATAGTATCGATATATTTTTAAACTTGTTCTAATCACTATACGCGGACTACTTCATAGATGTTACAATAGCAGCGCAGTGTTGACATTTTCTTCGTAGTGCCGTTCGTCCCCTACGTGTAGACCTATCGATTTAGCTTTCCATGGGAGATTAAGCTATGGGACGTTTACTAAATCCCTCCGGAATTCGATCCTGCAGGATAGATACCTCCGTCGTCAAATTATTCAGTGTTTAATACATTAAACATTAGATGAATAGTGGAAAAATTGTAGTACGTAGAACTTTGATGTGTGATAAAAAAAACAATTTACAAATTATTTCCCGGCAATGGTTTTTTTTTTTTTAAAAAAGAAGGTTGAAACGTTTTAAAAATATAACATTTGAAATTCGAATAGTTCCGATTAACTAGAAGTGCAAAACTTTTAGTTTGCCTCATGTACTCTTCATCGTTGATATTTGTATCGATTCCTTTTATAATACCACACACTTGTACTATTCCACAAATATAATAAATTATCATTGCTATACACGTGATAGCGTACTTGTATCGATGCATGATGAGAATATTGACAAGTTATTCGAAAACCATATTGCTGCTTCCATAGTTATGAAGTAACGGGTAATTTGTAAGTCTTCTTAGAAAAGGTAATCCGTGACACAGCTTTTAATTCTGGCATCGATATTTCTAACACTTTTACTAAAAGGTATTTAGAATGGGATGGTGCCGATTCTGCCACACATTTTTGCCAGAAAGTTATTGTACACTAGCTCCCCCCGCTAGCCCCGTATTGTTGCGGGCTCCTTTGCAGAATAGACCATCTGCTTTCCTGTCGGGCAGGTCACAATAGGCGTCCGTCGCTAACACCGTGACATCTGACTATTTGGTAGAATTTCGCAGCGACTCACCCGGATTAGTAACACCGCCTTATCTATTCTTGCCGCCATAACGTCATGATGTGTTCCGATTTGGAGGGTAAGGTAGCTGGTAAACTTACTTTTGCTCGAGACCTAACATCCCGGCCTCAGGTTGGCAACGCACCACTACTACCTTTGGTGTCTCTAGGCGGCGTGAATTTCTTACCATCAGGAATTCCGTCTGCTTGTTTGCCTTCTAGAATCATAAAAGAAAAATGTTGAAGAATTACAAGTCGCAACGAGATCAACGAACAAAAAGGCATTGTCATTATTTTTTGTCGCTGTACTTGAACTAGTTTTTCTGTTCTGATTCATTTGACAATTGAATCTTACCTCAGGTGACGCACAATACAAGCCCTACGTGACTGCGCGGCCGGAGATAGCCGAGATTGACCTTGATGGTGACGAGGACTTCGTCGTGGTCGCCTGCGACGGTCTCTGGGACGTCGTCAGTGAAGACGTTGTCGCGTTCTCTGTCTACAAACAACTGGCTGCTGACCCAGGTAAGTGGCCACAGTTTTTTCTGTGTTCATTGATAGGAACCCTGCCCATTACTAAGTTTGACCATTCTATACTTTCATCAAAAATTGCTTCAAAAAACGTTCCATGTTTTATTACATATACAATAGTATTTGTAAATAAGATAAGAAGAAGAAGAAGAATACGCGAAAAAAATATATTAAATTACTTGCGATTATCGTTAGTTTCAAGTGAAACATACGCCGTCCATGTGACAATACAGAGTTGTACTTAAAAAACATAACTTAAAACGAATACCACGTCAGTTGAAACGTTTTATATAATCAACGTGCAATTATCACGTAGATAGGTATGACTTTTCTCTACATTTACTCTAATTGTCGCGTTGGTTTGAGCTTTATCTACGTTTGTTAAAAACTGCAACCGTAATCATCGCATTGGTTCAAGTTTTCTCTGCGTTTCTTAAAAGTTGCAACCCTAATCATCTTAAAGGATTGAACTTTATCTCCGTTTGATTAAAATTACAACTATGATCATCGCATAGGTTCAAGTTTTCTCTGCGTTTTTTAAAAGTAGCAACCATAATCATCCCATAGGTTTGAACTTTATTTCCGTTTGATTAAAATTACAATTATAATCATCGCATAGGTTCAAGCTTTCTCTACGTTTCTTAAAAGTTGCAACCCTAATCATGGAATATATTTAAGCTTAATTTATGGTACCTATTTAAAATTGCAATTCGTTTAGGTTTTCCTTACGTTAATCAAATATTAGAACACCATACTGTACTACCTAAAATAAACTCAAGTGATCGAACTGTTGTTGATATTACAATTTTATTTAAGTATAATAGAACCCAGCCTTTTCCTTTATCTGAAAAACTTGAATTAAAACGTTATGAGCAGTTTCCTGGAAACTATTGACATAAATAACTTTACTGAATAATATTTGTTTGGATAATTGATATAAAATGACCTAACTCTGAAGTTAGCAAACCCAGTGCTTGTTTTTGGGAGCTAGTCAAAAATATTAATACATAAGAAAAACTAGGAACTATACACCAACTTTTAGTTAGTAAAACTAAATAAGAATACTTTATCTATGCTAATTGTATCTCTTCTTCTTAGAAATGAAATCGGTTTTATTTTCCTATTATAGCGTTTAAATAAGGTTATATTTAAATAAGATATGCTGTAACAGTAATAAAAGTAATAAAGTATATCATAAAGAATTGCGCGATTCTCTTAAATGGTTATTTTAATTTGTCATAACTATAAATAGCTCATTACAACGGCTCGTAGAATAGATAAGAAACTAGCGTAATTGTTAAGAGCGTAATTCGGTTCCGATAACTTTCATACTAGGAATTTGTTCTGATATGATTGTGACCAGCTGCAATATCAGATATTTTTTATTTATAACTCAAAAAATTTGAAATTCGTGCTATTAAAAGCCAGTCTGTAATTAAAAATGACAATAAAATCAAGTTTTTTTCCATTTATACTTCATTCCACTTCCATTATTTTTTGTATTAGAAGCCAATATGACACTCAAAATCAAATGTAGTCAAAAAATAACTAGAGAGAGCTGGTTTTTGATATTATTCGACTATAAGCCATGACAGAAGACGTTCTAATTTCGGTTAGCACAAAAATTCAGTTAGCACACATGTATTTTTCCATTGACGATATATTCGCAATAATAACTAAATACCCACAGTTTTCTAAAACATTTTTTTGTGTTTTTTGCTGAACATTCTATAAAATTCTTAGCTAATTAAGGTCATTGTTTTGAGGTCAATAAGATCAGGTTTAGATCTAAGCTATGTTCCAACACAAGTGTGATTTAAAGGAGAAAGAGATATATTAAAGAGATGTAAATGAACATAATTATCCTAGTTACGCGAATTATTCTCAAAGCACAGTATTATGCAAATGCGAACACACATAATAGAGACAGTTTTTTTTGTTGGTGAAAAAGAGTTATGCTAAACCTTGGACCTTAGTAAAACATTAACTGATTACTGGGTAAAAATCGCCAAATCTCGGCCGCTTTTCTCCGACATATCATATTATTATTCACATTTTTTATTCAACCATAAACATAAACTATAAAAACATACACTTCATCATTCCTGAATATAAATATAGCCTACTCGCTTGCATCCCATATTATATTCCTTTGAGGGTTGATTTTTTAAAAAAATATAGCCTATGTGACACGGCACTGTAGCTATATATACCAAGTTTTATCAAAATCGGTTTAGCGGTTTAGTATTGAAACAGTAACAGACATATGTCGCGGCGAAACTCTACCACCTAGTTAGATGTCACGGTGTTAGTGACGGTAAGCCTATGTTCGCCTTTTACGAGCTACCTTGCAGGAAGGCAGATGATCTATTCTGCAAAGGAGCCCGGATCAACAAGAGGAAAACCAAATTCCGAAGATTACTCTCTCCATACAAACAATGTGGAAAACGTTACCTCTTTATAATATTAGAGTAGATAAAGAAGAAAGAAAGTGCAGTTTATTATCCCGATGTAAATCCTTTATCCCCGAGAACGATGCACGGGAGAATACAATTTATCCTTAACCGAATCAGACTTTTACGTGTTCGTATATATTTATAATAATTACACCAGTTGCATGTGCCTTACGCGAGGATAAGTAGGTATATTGTCAGACATTATGGCTTCCGGTACTTATTATATGCCAGTTGTTTACAATATTATACTATGCTGGAAATGTATATAATTGCATAATTTACATACGGAGAGAACTGTTGGACGTAATTATAAATGATATATCTGCGTATTCATTCCCCTTCCCCTTCACCCCCTCTTAATAGTTATCTTTTTCGAGTTGTTTCGAAGTAAGAAAATCTCGTAACTTGAGCGCAGTAAAACTTTAAAAAATTGACTCCGCTTACATATTTATAAAGCAAAATGTAGATCGTGAGTCTGAGGTGGTCTTTTATCAATTTTATCAAAATCCGACACCTCGTTGAGGCACATGAAATTTTATGTATTAATAGCTGCCGTCCGCGGCGTTGCCCGCGTGGCCCTACAGGAACATTATTTTGGGATAAAAACTATAGTATGTGTTAATCCAAGTTACTCTCTATGTGTGTACCAAATTTCATGAAAATCTGTTCAGCAGTTTTTGCGTGCATTAGTAACAAACAAAAAGACAAACTTTCGCATTGATAATATTCATAGGATTAAGCATAACTCAAAAAGCATTAGTTAATTTTATGATCAAATTATATGACAAAATATTGAAAAAAGTCATGTTTTAAAAAAGTAATCAAAATCTTTTCATTTTTAACATTAAATAAAAAAGTTCAATTGATAATCGCCTCCTTTTTGAGTTTATTTAAAATGGCTATGTTTATAAAAAATCTGATTGTAATACATCATTACTTTATTGTAAATGCGAATGTGTGCTTGTTTAAATATAAATTCGTTATTATGCTAATATGATACAAGGACGCTCCTATAACATTTATGGTATCTACAGCCCACTGTCACAGTGTAAATTATACTGTGCCACTGTCTCTTACCATAATGACAGCAGTGCTTGATCGCTAAACTCTAACATAAAAATAAAATAAATAAGTATGGTACGATTTTTATTTCTTGAGATACCTAGGATGCTGGAGAGTGATAGGGTATTTTTTTATGTAGATAACTAATGGAATTCGGTCGGGAGAGCTTAGAAGCTTTAATCCGGGCGTAGCCGCGGGTAACATCTAGGCAAATAAAAGTAAAAGAGTTCCTGGGCCCGTAGAATATTTTACTTTTGCGTACAGTATAACAACCACACAACGAAACCTTCTGAATAATAAAGGTTTGCCCTGAGATACGCGGGAGGATGGGCTCATCTTATAGTGGTAGCAAGTCGGGAGCCCTTCTAGTCAGTTTTAAGTGTCTAATGGATCGTGTCGCTCAAGGCAGAAAGCTTTCATGTCGCTCAACAGATTTCTGTTGTCACATAACCAAGAGGTTTTCATTTGTGACACTTGTGAAAGGGAGTTTGTCACTTGCGGTACGTGATTGTTCGTTTTCGTTTTGAATGCACAAACACAAAAGACTAATTATTGTTTGTTGTAGTTGGTTTGTTGTTTCTACACTTATTAATGACGGTGGAGTGGTTTGAATTACTTTTTAAAGACGAAAAACTGTCGCGGTTAGAGTTTTCTAGAACGTTAAAAGCTTTGATGCTCTAGTAGTAGTTTCACTTCTGTTGTTTGATGGTTTTATTATTTATGCAAGGTTTTTAGCTTTGCTGGAAGTATTTGAGACTTCGGAAAAGGAAGGATTTGTACTTCTCTTCATCATGGACAACCCGGTTGCCAAATTTTGTAACGTTAACCTCTATTTTTCACCATCTTTACTTAATGAATTTTACGGAAATTTACGCCGAATTTTAGTAAAATCCTTATAAGGCACGCAGGCAATTAATGCTACGTCATTAAAACTATCTATATAACGAAGTTCAACACAATTTATTGAGTAGTTGTTTGTCATTATGCTGATAGATCTATCAGTCTCTTTTCACTTTTTAAATGACTTTGAAAAAGGTTACATGTTCAGCTCCTCGTTTTTATGAACGTTAATCGATTTCTTCCGTCATTTTGAAATATTTTTTTTTTAAATTGAAAAATCGTACTTCCGAGGTGCTCCCCTAGTAATAGAACCCATAGTGGAATCAAGGAAAATATTTAACTTCTGTTATCTATGTACTTAAATGATTTATTTATTGTAACGAAGTAATTTTTTTGCAGTTTTATTGCGATCTAATTATATATCTCGCTCTTATTTAAGGGCATGGCTATTACGATTCTAATCTTATATTTCCATTTTTAAAGTGTTGCTATGCCTGTGTTGTGTAACCCTTAAAACATATACCTAGTTATACATAATATATAAAATGTGAAAGTATTAAGACCCTAACGTACAACATTATATGTTTTAAATTATAACGTAATTATTATGTATTATTTATTTATTCATAATTATAACAATTTCTTGCTTTCTTTTTAACTATTACAAATACCAGATTATTTTAGTAAATTAAATGTGTTAATTTTTTTTGTAATATATATTAACTTATGTAACTGAACAAACATAACATACAATATGCTTTATTAGACATAAAAAATATGCTTTATTAGACCGGGGCACCAACGACTAGCCGAATAAACTTAGTACCCCAATGTGATAGGTGGCCCCTGGCAAGCCACTTCCAAACGGACGTTATTTTATTATAAAATTGAAAATTATTTTTTTTTGTTTCCCGCCACATGAATCGATACCGGTATCTCTTGAAGTCGAAGTCGTTAGACCATCGTGAGTATCCCGTATAAGTAATTAAAAATGTTAACCTTTAAAATTAGTTACAAATCTAACAAAATATAAGTTATGGTCACTATTATTATGTACTTAATAATATTGTCTTTAAAATAGTAAAATGTGGTGCTGTGGTTTCTGGTTAATGGGTAGGTTTTATGGACAGGTTATGATTCGCCGCTCGGCATTAGGTGTTTCACAGAAGTGAGTTCTTCGTAGCCGAGACCGTCGGCTATGGTGTAGTACCTATAATTACTTGTGTTCTGCTTGGGTTGGGATGGGCCTGCGCTGGCCGGCGTTACTGGATCGGCGGAATCCGATAATACGTGACGGGGTCTCACGGGGGGATAGGGATGTCCGCGGCTGGTGCGTAGTCACACGCGGGTGCTAGCACCAGTAGGGTTACTTTTGAAGCTCGATTCATGCAATATTGGATTATTTTTTAATGATATTGGAAGGAAAACTAGCAGACGGTTTTCATGATGGTAAGAAATTCACGCTGCCTAGAGACACCAATGGTGGTAATGGTGCGTTGCCAACCTGAGGCCGGGATGTTAGGCCTCGAGCAAAAGTAAGTTTACCGGCTACCTTACCCTCCGAACCGGAACACGCCATGACGTTATGGCGGCAAGAATAGGTAAGGCGGTAGTACCAATCCTGGTGAGTCGCTTCGAAACTACCACCCAGTCATATGTCACGGTGTTAGTGACGGTAAGCCTATGCTCGTCTTTTACGAGCTGTTTGGCAGGAAGGCAGATGGTCTTTTCTGCAAAGAAGCCGGGACCAACACGGAAAAAAATGGAATCGAGTTTGTCACTTTAGGTACACTTGAACACAATACTGGCGAATTATTATCAATTAATTAATAGTAAACAAATAATTATTTCATGGGATTCGTTGAATTTATTTGTAATTAATCATCCGCTAGTATTGTGGTCTAAAGTACCTAAAGTAACATACACGATTCCAATTTCCAATTCGCATGGTATCGAGATTTAAGAGAAACCCATCGATATTTCGAATTCGGATGGGACCCATGGATAAATACGACTTCGAAGATATTAAACATAACAGCTAACTATAAATAAGAACAATAGATAGGGTATTTGACGTCAAGATTATTTATAAACTCCAGAGAGTTCAAACTAATTATATATTCGAAGTCCGTCTGTCACGAAGTGGAAAACAAACACGCGAGGTAAATGTTAGATCAGACTGGCTGATTAACAGCTATTTAAAATTACCTTATCGAATTAGTGCAACAGTGAAATGCAGTTAATTGTTGATTACGTCCGATTCACGAGAGCTTTTTGATTAGTACTGGGAATAGTTTAGAGAGTTTTGTTTATGGCCTCTGCTGTATAGCGGTTCGGTGACGGGCTTGACTTCATGAGGTTTTGGATTCGATCACCGGATCAGACAACAGAAGGGAAAAGTATTTTCTCAATTTTTTAACGAAAATAATGTTTCTCGAGATTGGAAATGTGCCAACTGGGCATGTATATCATATAGTGGGACTAAGTGTCTACAGCTGCTCTGTGAGTGTCCTGGTTTTACCTCTGCCTAACTCTTCGGGGACGCAAGCTTGAAGATATTTTTTTATTTAAACGAATAGATCAATTTTCTCATGGTCCGGGTCCTCGAAGAATCTCTAAAATAGAAGGTAGCGCAGACAGCAAACGTTCCTTCGCTAAATTTTAGGGGATTGCCAGTTGGCAAACAACCGTTAACTTTGTTTTCGTCATCGAGATGTAACGATCCCGTCGCACGCTAATTTAATAAATTAAGTTATGACATTCTACCGTGGGTGCTATATTATGAGATAGAAAGGTGGCAGAATTCTTTCCTGATGACAAGAGTCATCAAATATCATAGGTTTAACTTTGGCGTCTTATGGTCGGTATCTCAAGTCACGTGTACAAGGCTACCAGCTAATCTTATCTTCCGCACGGAACACGACGATAGCGAGCACTGACGTTGTGACCTCAGAACCAAGTAATGTGGTGTTAATCAATCGAGGCGAGCTGCTGCACACCCACCGACCTGGACTAATTTAATAGATAATAATAGCGAGCGATGGGCTTGTCACATCGTGACTTTGACAAAAGTCAGTGCTATTAAAGATATGTTGTTAAAAACTTATCAGTTTCGTTTAGTTTTCTCTGTCTACGCTACAAATTGTTATAAATTCTATATGGAACATTTAAAAAAATTCAGCCAGTGTAAGTGAGCTTTAGTTTTGTTCGCTAAAACTTATCGTTGACCCTGGCCAGTTATAAAATTACGAGTGCATGCTTAGCTTAACTATAATACATAAATTTAAAAGCTTTTCGCATCAAGAGCTGTTGTTCCAGAATAATTCTTAATTACAAGAAATCAGAAAATAAAAAAATACGATACGATTTATAAATAGCTGGATTTGCCTGTACACAATAATTACATTATAACGATGAGATGGACGGATTCCTGTCACCAAAGTAATTAACATCGGTTAGGTGCTCTTGTAATATACATAAATATTTTTAGATTTCTACAAATGGCTTTAGGAGCATATGAAAATATGTCGCAACGATCCATTCGGGATTTGGCACCCGTCAGTTGATGGGGTGTTACCATAAGCTCTTAAAACAGTATTATTTCAAAAATACTAATTGTCGTCAAAGAAAGACAACCTTATGACGTACATCATAAATTTGCTTATAAAGGTGGACATTTAGCAAGACGGAAATAATACTGCTACAAGCGTTCATGGTGCCATGTCACATGGACACCGTCACGGGCCAATCACGGGAGAAGAACACAATAGTTCTCGTACTCTTGCTCTCTAATAATTCCTTTGTTTTTAGTGAATCCTTCCCCTTGCTAAAGACCACAATCACCGCTACCTTTTAGTTCTTCATTGTACTTACGTCTTTACTACTCTCTACTACACGACTCGGGAAATACAAGATCCTGAATAAAAACTGGTCCTTTCTTTTCATGCATAATTATCTTACCTAATGCATTCTCACGATTACAAACATACATGCCCATACACGAGATACAAACGGTTTCATTGCTTAGGTGTGAATGTCACTTGAGTTTAAAACTGGTCAACAAAGGACCGTGCTCAAAAGAAGAATAATTTAGCGAATTTCCTCTGTCTGGCTAATCAAGTATGCATCTTCTGTCTTTTGATGTATGTCATTTAGCATATTTAACATAGTGTATGTAGGACTGAAAGCATTAAACTGGAAGCATATTATCGGACGCGGCTTATAGACGCGACTTATAGGCGCGACTGATAAAAGTGCACAGACCGTCCGCTGACGTTTTCGGCTGACAAAACCATCCAACGCGCCAGATATTTTTCGGACGTCCAAAAGCGTAGGGTCACGTTCGCGACTAACGTCCAATAGTTTGCAAGGCTCAGTGTACTTTCATTATCTAGATACTTTGGAATACGTGGCTGTCAGCCGCGTCCATCTGCTGCGCCCGATAGTATGTTTCCAGCTTTAGTTAGGTTTGAGTTTGGAGCATATAAAGCTCATTTCTGTGTAATAGCAGTTTAAATTGTCAGAATTCCTATCGAACCGACAACAACGGTCAATGGTGATAAAAATCAATTCACTACACGCGGTTTATCTAACGTTACATACATTTTTGTATGGCCCCAACACCAGCCCATTTACCATAACAAGCGCTAAAAGCCTAAAGTGAATAACAAAGGTTAATAACCGTATCGAAACTGCCGCTGAGCCTAGTTTTTAGCCAAGCTGTGGTCGGGTTACCGCTATAAACTCGAATTCGGGAAATGCTTTGATTGCGTTGAAAAATTGAAATTGTTAACTATCGGCTCTATGGTGTTGCGGTCCGGTGTTGGACTTGACTCTACGAGGTCCCAGATTCCATCTCCAGGTCGGGCAACAAATTCAAAGTATTTTTTTAAAATTTTCGGATTTTCGATGATTGCTCGAGATTACATACTTGCGTGTATCACATTTTGGGACTTTGTGTCTTCGGTTAGTCGTGGGTTGTATCTCTGCTAACCTCTACGTAAAAACCGGGGCTGTGAGGATACTTTTTTGCTTACTAATATTTTATAAACAAATCCCCTAATTTTGGACATAGAAATATTTACGGGACGTTGTGTAAAGTACACGTTATGAAACAAAAGAGAATTTAATGATATTGGACTTCTTGAGGTCCCAGGTTCGATTCCCGGGTGGGGCAGCAAAAAAACGTTAGAAAATGTATATTTTCAATTAAAAATAAAGTTATCCGGGATTGGATATGTGCCCGGATGGCGATAGGCTTGCCATCTATCACATTGTGTGCCCTGGTTGTGTCTCTGCCTACCCCGTCGGAGATATGGGCGTAAAGAAGATACTTTCATTATAGCTACATTTTCATTTAGTCTTTTTTCCTCTCTTATAGGGGACGGATTAAACGGGATAAAAGTATCCTATAACTGTCTTCGAAACATAGAGTACCTACCTACCTGCTAAATTTCGCCATGGTCGGTTTAATAGATTCGGTGTGAATGGTTGTCAGGAAACAGACAGACAGACCAAAATGCTCAAAATGTCTCAAACGTGGTTTGCAAACCCACTTTTAGTCGCCTAGACCTATTTTTTTTTATATTTTGATTGTACTGAATTCACTTTTTTACTGTTTATAAAATATTTATTACAAGAATGAAGTTAAAAATATTGTTTTGATTAAGTTACTTTTAAAATTTTAAAATATGTAACTTTACATCAGGGGGACACAAAATGAGTGACGCCACCAACGTGACAAGGTCAGGAGAACGGGATAAAAGTCCTTAAATTTGTGTGACTTTTTTATAGATGTCTCCTTACAAATGTCGCCTATAGACATCAAAGGTGGTATGAGTGATAAATGAGCAACATTTACTTGACATACAAGAATATCTATTTGAGTGATATTCGCGTCTGTTGTCAATTAGTCCGATGTTGGTGTTGACTAAAAAAAAATCAATAATCCGCATCATAACCAAAACATAATTTAGCTAAGAACCATTTCGATCACATCAACTTTCGAAGAAAATATCCACATTAAAATCGGCCCACCCGTTTAAAAGTAATGATACCACAGACAGACACACATACACTCTTTCTCTTTCTAACATATATTCATTTCATACACGTCACACGCACGTTCGTGCACACAGACACGTCAGAAATAACATTGACCGGAATTAAATAAGTGCTCAGTTAGCAAAAGGTTTTTCTATCTATCACAATGTGAGGATAAGTATCTTTGCCTAAATGTAGGTCCTCTGGTTCTACCTGTTTCTATCTCTTGGAGATATGGGTGTAGTTAGAACAAATAAAGCGTGTTTCTAGTACATTTTTCAAGTTTTGTGTAATCCGACTTGTATTAACCCACTGGTTGTACTTTGTTACTTTTTATTTAAGTTAAAATTATTTTATTTAATTAGTTAATTAGATTTTAATTTGCATTTTTTATTTAGTTTAAAATGTAACTATTAGTATTGAAAAAAGACAAGCCTGCTGAGTTTCTTTCATCGGATTTTCTTAGTAGTGGTAGTTTATAAAAATGTCGACGCGCACAAGTGCCACTTGTATGGTCCATGTACATAAAGATTTTTCTGAATCTGATTCTGAAATAACATGTGCATAGACATGATGACAAAACTTCCACAGTGTTAGTGATTTTAGTGAAACTGCGGTCAGGTAGCCGCAGCAGTCAGTAACCCTGCCTATTGTCCCATTATTGCGTCGGAAATGGGGAAATCGGATACTTTGTCTGCACCCTCCATCGTTAGACCCCTGCGACCCGCGTCTTGATGAAGCCTTTTTAATTGTCACCTTTGTTAGTTCGATGTAAACAAGTCGACGTTTACCGTCTGATGGGTTTCAATGAAGATGTCATTTGTTTGGGTTTGAAAATATTTACAATCACAATATTTTTTTAGATGTGCGGTTGGGTTTTTAATATAATTTATTGTTTGTGAATATTACTATAGGAATTGTTTTCTTAACATCGGCAGGGAAAATTAGTTGTCTATCCTTTGATCATTATTAGTGTATATTTTTTAAGCTGTAACATTGTATATTTTTAAGTCAAATCGTCTTACTACAAAAAAAATAAACATTCGTTGAACACGTGTTTTACTAAACATGTTCAAAAATTGGATTTTCAACATGCTGCCAGGTCATCCACGTGTAACATGTTATTTAGTTGTATGTCAATTGTTTAAGCCATTGTTTACTTAAGCAGACTTTTATATTTTTTTGCGATGAGATGGGCAGTGTCTATGTCTGGCGTGAACGTGTGTTTATGTGATTGGTAGACAAACAAGCAGAAGATCGTTCAGTATAAAGTCTAAAAGGCTGAACCGATATCTGAAAATTTCAGCGTAGAGATAGATTAAACCTTAAAGAAGGAAATGCTCGTTTAATCTGTATGTAAATATCTTCACGCCCGTGGGGCGTAACATATAGGCGCATAGTGGGGACAGAGGTTTAACCAAGTCACCTACGATTAGCCGAAGTCGAACTTCTTTGTTCAAAAACATAGGTGGCAAACCTATTGCAGGTCGGGCACAATTGAAAAAAAAAGTCATAAATTTTCCGAACCCTAAATGTAAACAACGGCAAACAAAACAAACCATTTTTAAAAAAAAGATATGTTAGAAAAAGCTCACCACCTCTCCTGATGGTAAGTGAAAACCGTCAACTTTAGACACCATTCTGCAGATTTTTTTAAGATCGGTTCTGAAGTGACTGAGAAATCGATTAATATACATAAAATATAGGAGTCGAACATAATATAACCTCGTCCTTTTTTAAATTCTTCTAAAAATAAAATGTCATTAGCTTAAGGTAAAAGGATACAGTTCACATCGGAGTTATCCAATAATTAAACATTGGATTTGACAGTGACGTTAATGGAATCTAACCCTTATAATCATTAAATGGGATTTACAACTGGAATATCCAAGTTACCCTTTTAACTATGCACAGTGGAACCCCAATTTTTAATGCAAATAAAGGTGTTATTTGGACGGCTAAACTCATAAACCCATAATCCCTCTTGCTCGTGCCACTGAGTGTGAATTTGGAATACTTTCAAAGGTATTATAATTTGTATAAATAACTTTCGACAAGGACAACCCTTGATTTATTGGATAAATGAGCCTCCGCTCTACCCCCAGCTGCGGATCAAGGTGGTATTACTTGTTTTGTAAAAGCTTTTAAAGATTTTAATTGGATAAAAATAAGCTGAATTGTAAGACATGTCATCATCTCATCTAATTCGCCCTTCTTTTTCATTTTCTTTGTTTTAAGGATTGAAATTTTATTTGGTTGCTTTTTACTGAACAGTACTATCGGGCATTATTTCATGGTAAAGCGGGTTCTTTTTTCTAGCTCAGCGTTCATTTATCTTGGAATCAACCTGCGTTTTTGAGCAGGTGATTTTAGGGCTATGATATGACAAATATACTAGTACTTAAAATCAAAAAAGAGAAGTGTGTCATGCATTGTAGATTGAAATAAGGAATGTTTTTGAGCTTGGAATAAGGAACGTTTTTGAGTTCAATTTTTTTTATGGAATTTTTAACTGGTTGTCAGTTTGTTGCCGGGAAACGGCACACTGAAAAACTACTTCGTCAATTTAAATTAAGTTTTCACTAATCCAAGGATAAGCTGTCCCGCTTTAAATATATCCTTAAACTAACATTCAATAAAACTCCAATAACATATTTGTTTAAAAAAATACAATGGTTTAGATTGACGTTTTCGTAACGGGCGTATACTATAATTATGAAGTACATTTGGCAAGTTTACAATCTGTTTCTTCCGTTATTTAGATTGAAACTGATGACATGGTAAACGCCAGTTTTTGTTAAAATAAAAAAAACAGACTTAAAATATTGAAACAGCAAACATTGTTCGATTTTCTGGGTCCTCGAAAGGAGAAAACAAAACACTTATAGGATCGCTTTGTTGTCCGTCCGTCCGTCTTTTTCAGGAACTATTTCTCAGGAACGCGTGTAGGTATGTTGATGAAATTTATATGAAATACTCAGGCCTACTGTCCCTTGGAGCTGTGCAGAAATCAAAACTCTAAGTCGACACAAGCAAAAGATACAGCCATTTATGACGCAAATTTCGAAACCCTCTACGGAATCAATACTTGTACCTACAAACAGGGTACTTTTCGTGAACTCAGAATCTTGAATTATGGTACGTATGGTATGCCTTATAGCATAGCCTTATATCGTGATAGGTGAACTTTTTGTATATAAATACCTACAGGTTTGTACGGGACTCTCATTTCGCGAAGCGCGCCAAGAACTAACACTGACCGCTAATAACAGTATTCATGGAAAATGATAAGGTATTGTCTTTTGTCACATTTCTTGCAATTTTAGCACTTTTTATCTTTATACGAAATTTTCTTGCGGTTTAATCATAATATAAATAATTTCTGGGCAGTAAAATTGATAATTCCTTATTCGAAAAGCTCATAATTCTGAGTTGGTCTCTGATACAAGTTTAAAATACGATCCGACAACTAGTCTTTTAGTTGTTCTTGATAATGTAGAACTCACAAACCACCAATCCAATCTTGATAAAATTTATATGGGTCACGTCAGAATCATGGGCTTTCGAAAAAAGAACCATCGTTATTGGCTAAGCAATCGCGTAACATAGTCGAATTGATAACCTACTTCTTTTAGGAGTCGATTAAAAGCAGCTAAGTTTTTCTCTTCGCAACTCAATCTGTGACATACTTATAAGAATATGTGTCTGTTTATTATAGATTCATAATATCGATTGTATTGTTTCCATTACTTTTTTATTTGGCATCGTGCGCGTCTGAATATACGTAGTGACCTTGACACTGGCACCGGTTCTCTGCCAATGTCTGATGTATAAATGACGTATATATGCCCAATATAATTGATGACTTAATTGGTTCTACTATTGTCAATAGGTAATGAAAAGCTAGTGTCAAATAAAGATTTAGTAAAAACGGAAAATGTTTATTATAATTTTTAAACTTGGCCATCTTCTTTCAGAATGTGTATGTATGTGTACATTAGCATGAAGTTGTGATAGTGACGTAAAATCCTAAATTTTGATTAAGTTTATTATATAGTATATGCAGAGATAGCTGTTTGCCGGTGACTTTTTCAGCTTAGAATAGCTACAATTTTATACAAACTGTCACCCCCCTTTAGAGTCCTATGGGGGAAGTTTTTAAAAAAGGAACCTATATTTGAACTCGGATCTTTATATATTTTTTTGCATATCAAATATCATCAAAGGGTAGCCGTGAAAGAGCAACAGACAAGGGTCTGTTAAATGACTACCGATACCTGGCTTCGCCCATGGCAACAGACATACTAACAGACTTTCGCATATATTTAATATTAGAATGGATGTTTATGAACCATTGCCTAATCCGTAAAGGCATTAGGTATTGCAAAACCTCCATTCTAAATCATTTCAGATACAGTAAAAATAAACCTTTTCTGAAACAAAACAATATTAACGGTTTAAATTTCCTGCAAGATATGTTGAATAACCATAATATTAGATTTTGGGATAACTTATGTGTTCAAACCTTACACTTTGGATTATATTGACTTTAGTTTTAAGATTAATATTTTTATTTAATTTTTTTATTGTCGCCTCTGTGGTCTAACGGTCCAGGTGTCGGACTTGACTTTATGAGGTCCCGGGTTCGAATCCCGGGTCGGGCAACAAAAAGAAAATGGGTTTTTTCCAATTTTCTAATAAAAAAAAATGTTGCTCGGGATTGGATATGTGCCCGGTTGGCGATAGGCTTGCCACCTATCACATTGTGGGACTTAGTGTCTTTCGGCTAGTCGTGGGTGCCCTGGTTGTGCCTCTGCCTACTTCTTCGGGGATATGAGCGTGAAGATACTTTACTTTTTACTTTTATATTTTTTTATCAACCGACTGCGATAAAAGGAAATGAAATTATACGTAAGGTCGTTCGTTAAGTATTTTAATCGATTTCTTTGTCATTTATGGAACAATTTCAAAAATTCTTTTTTATTTGATAGAGCGTACTTCCGAACTGGACCAATTGGCTCTAAGTCTAGATCTGATGATGAAATCCCAGGGAAATCGAGAAAATACTTATTTTTTGTGTACGAAACTTTTTATTTGTCGTCACTTTTATGTCTACTTTTATGTCCAGTTTGAATCGCACAGATGGTCATGAACATTATTTTTTAAAGAAAAGGGATTAGATATCTCCGTCGCTTAGGTACTGTACAAAAAAACAGTGTTGTATAATGACATGTAACAGTATTTAAGTCTCCGATATTTGAATTCAGGTGTTTTCAAGTCTTAAGTTTTCGTGGCGGTGGCAACACTGAAAATTCAGCTACTCAAAAATTTTCATATTTATTTTCAAGTTTTAAGAGAAAATTAAAATACGTCATAGTTTTTAGGTGAGATTTATACGCCTAACGCTATAGATTTTCATTAGGGAGGCTTGTTTTGTTGCTTGACATGGGATCCACTTGTGCGATGGAAATAATTAATAAAACAAACTGGTTGGTACCATTGACCATTTGACCATTGTCCGCCTCGTTTGGTCGAGTGGCTAGCGTACACGCCTAACTACAACGACCAACCGCGACGCACGGGTTCGGTTTCCGACGGGGGCAGGTATTTGTGTGATGAACATTTAGATTCCGGACCCGGCATTTCCGGGTCTGGGTGTTTATTAAATTTATTCTGTTATCTACTTAAGTATTTCTATGTATCGTTTACTAACACCCATAACACAAGCATATAATATGCTTATTTTTGGATTAGATTCAATTAGTGTAACTTGTACAGGGATATTTATTTATTTATTATTTATTTATTGGTAAAAATCATCAAGGTTTTCTCATTTTGTCTGAGTAGGTACTAGGCGAATGTGTACTTGTGCCTTTTACCACATGTGTTTCTAAGAAGCATCTAATGAACAAATTCGACTATCAGCTGCGTATATCTTTGCGTTATTCTTGGATTATTCGTATATATTTAACAAACCTAGCAGTGGCAAGTAACAACTCGGTGCTAACGAGGCCCTTACTTAAACAAATGTTCATTATATGTACAATTAAATGCAAAGAAAACGTAATTTATGTAGTCAAAGTGACGTTTACTCATGCACACAAATATTTACTCAATATTTATGCAAATCACAAAGATTTTAAAATAAATTTTGCTGTTTTCTCACAAGACGAGAAATAATAAACTTAGAAGATGTTTAAATGCAATTGAATTGAAAGAACAAAGTTGTCATGTATCTCCTTTTCTCTCTATTTTAAATTTGTCCTGGTTTTGAGTCCCCTTTCTAGAATAGATCATCTGCTTCTGTCTGGCAGAGTCAAGCACAGGTTCAATGTGTGATCAACGAGATCACTGGCAGAAGAGTGCTGTGCACAACGGCAGTGCTTGGCATTATCGTTTTTGGGTATGGAGAGTAAGGTATCTTGTATATTTTACATATGGGATCTAATACCCCAGCATGCTAGCGATATAACATCGATAGTGTCTATAGGGCACGGTTAGACTCTCGTCGTGAGAGTCGCTCGCTCATGTGTCTTATAATTTATCGAGAAAATGATAATGAAATAACATCCACGCAAACCCGCGGTAGATTGCTATTCTACTATAATTGTAATGATGATACGTTTTAAGATGAACATGCAATTGGGAGGTAGTACCTCAATAGATTATAATTGGCCTAATCTTCGATACAAGTGTATCTTCAATAGAACTCTCGTACGTGTGAAACGAGTTTTTTCTCGCCACGCAGTTACGATAATTGCTGGATATAGTTCTCAGAATACAGTTAATTTGGCTAATAGTTGGTTTATAATTCGTAGCATTCGGTGACTGCCATATGATATTTGATTAGGGCACCACATACGGTACGATTTGTCGTTCGATTTATCGTTTGATTTTCGAGACTATGCATTTGAATTGTACATCCAATACTGTCGCTTATGCATGCAAATTGTTTGTATAATTGTTTATTTATTTTGGTCCGGTGATTGGGATAGTATGATACTTGATTGGAGCAGCATGTATGATACGATTTTGCCGTCGATCTGATGATAATTGTGATAACTCATTTCTTTAAAAATGTATATTTGGTTGACGCTTATAACTTAAAATGTTCATTGTAAGGTTGATTTTTAAAAACGATTGGATTAAAACTGACTAGTTAAAATAAAGAACAAAAAAATATGGGTTCTAAAAAATTTAAGCTTTCAGGGCACTAAACATTCAGTTATGTGTTTTCAGGGAATTTATTTTAAAATGTAAATATTGAAGGATGCACCCAAAATATAAACAATTATAAAATGAAAAGTATTTTAAATAAAAATATCAAAATGTTATGCTAACTTATGTAGCTTGACGATGTTCTAAAAAGTGTGAATTCTTCGGTTGTAAGACAGCGATATAAAAATTTTGGCCCGGATCTGCTGAATAGAATAGACTATCTCTCTGAAAGCCAACTTGTAAGAGGCAAGCAAAAAAATTCGCTGGTGATAGAGTACTATGCAGCAATGTGCCAGGGGATCCAACGTATTACCTACTCCTGCCGCCACAATGACTCTGTCGTGTTCCGATCCGAAGACGTGCGCTTGTTCGTTGACCTCTCACGTAAAAAAATACTGTCACGACAAATCGTACGACACATAAGGCCCGTTAGTAACATTTACGATTACACCTCTCCGAATATGTATTGATAAACAAAAGGGGCCCTATTTATTTAACAAACCATGTCTTATCGTTTTATTAGTATCTTTGTAGTTTGTGTTGTGTATATCTTTTTAGTAAGAGATTGTACTTCCGTTTCTTTTCTTTATACGGTACTAGTTTATGCCCAGCTGCCATTGCTAGTTTTCAGTCAAAGATATATTTTCACCTACTTATTCGGT
>NJDC01003776.1:458643-499806 GCA_002245475.1 Calephelis virginiensis
TGAAATGATTTATTTTCTATGAAAGTATACGGAGTCTCGCTCCACATGACATGTCGGGCGCAACTAGAGCGGGGGAATGGTTATTTGCATTGCAAACGGGTACTGGCCAGTCTTTGCCATATTAATACTATGTATCATCAGGCCAGCAATAATGCAAATCGATCGACTGTTTCGCGGCTAAACAATGAGCTTTTTAATAAACATTTGGTTAGGGGTTTTTGCATGCGCCACGCGTCTGATAACCTTGAGTTCCGATATTGGGGGAGCGAAGACTCGCATATCACGCCGGTTATTGTTATTTACAAAGCGTAATATTGGATATATTATCTTTAAAACAGGAATATCACCTGCTCCTGCGAATAGCAAATTAAATTTTAAATTTACTTTATTTTTTTTCCTACATCGAGTCATTTCACAAATTGTACCCATTTCTATTTTATTATGTATCTGGTATCTATTTAAGTATCTCTATGTATTTGAATTGTTGACTAACACCCATAACACAAGTATATAGTTTGCTTACTTTGAGGTTAGATTCAATTTGTGTAACTTAGATTTAATTTGTGTTACTTGGCTTCAACATTTTTTTCCGTCTTTTAAGCACAGACTTTACCCAAGAAGTGTGTTTTGGACTGTCAATATTACACGTCGACTTACAGGTAGCCGCGACATATTCTAAAGGCCTAGTTATTTCACCTTCCTATGCTTTTTTCGAGAGTTCCTCTTTACGACGGCAAACCATTATGAGGTCGGTATTTCGGAGTTTGAATGTTACTGTGAAGAATATACTTAAGTACTGTTATGAGCATTCAAACGCCAAGACTCATTATTTCAAACGTCAATCAAACCATGGATCTTACGAAACAAAAACGCTTATCGAGTTCGTTTTTCAATTACAGACTGTAATTTGCGGATATTTCTATTTACACCGCTCGTTATACTTGGCTGATAAAAAATCTTTGTCTAGCCATTCCGCAACTGATTATGCCAAACAATACACGTTGTAGTGATTATATTTCCAGTCGAGTGGTCTCACCGCATGGCGGAGGGTGCATTCGCAATAAAAATGTATGGCGGGAGTCGCACTGTGTACCGTCGCCCTCTCGCTTTGACATCATTATTTTTATTGTCCCACCCCAGCCTTTTGGCCACAAAATTGAGGACGTGTGACTATGAATGCGTCTATTTTGTCTGACAAATTTATATTGAGTAATTTAAGCGTGATTAAACGAATGATTTATGATTACTATGAGGTTTGCATGTTAGAGGGTTAGTGCAGAATCATTGGTGTAGATATTTCTACGAATTTTGAAGAAGTTCCAATGTTGACTGGTAGTGAATGTTCTGCTTCTACTTATCTGAGTACGCTATTTATGTACGATATTTTGCTAAATAAGTCACCACGCTTTTTAAGATTGAGTTCACTGGTACTCTTTTATTTTGTGTCTTATTTTGTTAGTACTGTCAGTCGTATTAGTCGTAGAGATCTGTGCAACAGCTCGCAAGATAAGTAGCATAGCCTTGCCTATTTCTGTTGGTATAACGCCATTGCCCGCCATTTTAGTATTCCATACTGGAAGATCGAATAAACAGTAACATTGTACACTCATGACTAATAACCCCAGCCTCTGGCTAGCAACATGTAGGTGTAAATCCAACAGTTTGTTCCCCTTGCCATCTCATACATATTACATTTTCAATGATATCATTACATTGTTATGAACATCAAACAAATAAATATAACCGAAATACGGAAGTGGTTATGCATTGAACCTGTTATAAATATAGATTGTTTTCAATATAGCGAATGTATGAGCAATGTGAAATCACCAGTCATTGCCGAAACGATATTCGGGAATGTTGCACATTTTAATTTTATCACGTCGTAAATCGTTAGCTGGAGATGATCCAAGTCGAGGGTAACGCAGACTGTATCATCACACCATCCGGCTTTCAGGCGACGTGGGTGGGCAACAATAACATCTAGATCAATGACGTTACCATTTCGTATTGTTTCTTAAACTTGCTTTAGAAATATGCAAGGAAACAGGGATTTTGTGCTATTAGAATTGACTGAGAGTGAACTAAGGATAGTCTTATTCTTATATTAAACTGTATTCATAAGTCTTATCATATGCACGTGGATGCAATAATAAAATCTGCATCGGTTGTGTCTGCACAGTATTGGGGCAATGAGCACATGGATTTGTTAGGCCTGTACTGGAACAACTCAAGGTAGTAGGTATTTCAACTTTCGTCCCAAAACGTGACGAATCAACTTTTACGTGTAAAACGAAATTACGATACAAGTTAAGAAATGGCTAAATTTGCTTTACTAAAAAGATGATGATGGTACGGTTATGTAGATGGTAATGGTACCCTCCTTATACGCATCCTGAACACGAAAATCGCAAGACAAGTCGACGTGGACGTCAAGTACGGAATTTTTTGTAACTTATAGTTTATTACAATGAAAAACGTATAGAAAATTACGGATTCTTCGTTTGTGCGTGCGTATTCACTCCTTCCTGGAAGACGCTGCCTTTCAAATATTCTTTACATACTATAATAATTAACAGACATGGTGAACTTCGTACCGCTTGGCATTTACAACTACTAATAGTTTGTCTGCAAAAAGGTGAAGTATTTTGCCCTGCAATTTTTCGCAGTGTTTCTCTTAATGATAACCTTGTTTTGAAAATTATTCAATTTAATTCGTCGTCTTTATTTCGTAGGTACAACATTCGTTACACTTCAAAAAGGTCAATAGTTGAAATACATTATAATAACTTTTGACAAACACATACGGTAGTTAAAAGACTATTACAACCTTACATCAAACATTGCAAAAAAAAAAACAACAATGACCAAAATACATACATACATGTCATTTTTAATATAGATTACAGTCATAATAAAATGAAAGTGATATTTCATAGTAAAACACTTTCAAACACATTTAGATTTTTATAGAATGAAATGTTGCAACAATATACGGGAAAGATTAGCTTTGTAGGACGATGTTTATGGTAAAAAAGTTGCTTATTTTAAACTAAATAATTGTTGATCGTAGTTGTGACACTACAATTAATAATGCAAGTGGGTCTTGCTAAGATAAGAATGGTATAATAAATAAATCTAACTTTTTTCTGATATCGGCAACATCAAACTATTATTGAAGTGCCGAGGCCGTCTTTCATGTTTGTAAGCTGGGTTTTATGTACATGAAATATACACGTATCGAGCTTAGGGTATTGATCTGTTTATATTCGACGTCAATCAATTGCGATTGCAAGTCTTACGACTGCGACTGCGTCTAAGGCTGCGACTGTCTTGAAAAGACCCCCCTAGCGATCATGTCCATTTAAATAAGAATACAAAATGTAATGTATATATATATACTTAAATGTATTCAAATATAATAAACAAAACGTAACAAAGCTATAAAATACGTAATTTTTGCAAGAGGTACCTTTTTACCAAATACGTTATATATGAAAGAGGCACCTTTTTCATTCATTAAAAAAATTCTAGGAGTTTATGAAAATTGTCTGGAGAAAGGGAAACATGTTAAAAGTCAAAAATATCGTAATTTTCGCACTTCAAGTAAATGCTAATCGTTAGAACTTGTTCGGTAGTGAACATGGAGTTTCGACTTTCGAGTCGCAATTCAAACGCATAAACTAAAGTCAACTGTCGTGTATGTGCGATGTATATTGTAAATTTAGTATAATTTGTAGTAGCTCCTAAATCACGCTAATAATCTCTTAGCATGGTGCGTCTTATCTGTAACACGATGTCATTAATTCTATTTGAATCCGGATATTTTACGCTTTGAATACCAACCCGACTATTGAACTGTCAAAACAAACAAATCTTAAATTAAGATGTTTAATTAGTTTAGTTTATCTATATTAATAAAAATGGGTTGTTAAAATGAGCAAAACACAGATTTGACTGTTTTTTATAAATATATTCGTTTAGACACAAGAAAGGTTCAAATAGAAATTGCGAAAATTGCAAATGAAAAAATTTTTTTTCCCAAATAAATTGTTTTATCTGTCAATGCCAAGTGATACAAAGTTCGCAGGGGCGGCACAATAAGAAATTGGGTGTGCCAAAGGGCTCATCTTAAGATATTTAGATTACTTTATTCATGTACGAGATCATACTAGTAGTATTTGTCTAAAATAACTTCTATTAAAAAGATTTCGAAAGAAGGTATTTGACTTGCTGTTAGAGAAACGTATTAGTGTCCAAGATTTTCTTGCAGACGAGCATAAATAATAAAATGTTTGCAGTATTTATTTAATTGCAGAAATCTTGGTTGTTTTGATTTGGAAACGCTGGTAGTACAAGGCAGATTAAGGTTGTGGTTGTCAGGGAGTTTGTTTTGCTGTTTCGTCTCCTGACTGGCTAGGTAGCTGAGGTGGTAGTTTAAATATTTGCACACGCACACCACAATGTGGGAGTATGTAGTAAAATGCATAAATAATTTTGTAACATATTTTTAAAACACATGTTTCGGAAATAAATGTTATTCCTTTAATTGTGTGCGTCAAAATTATTATAGTTTACCACCGGATCGAAATTGCGATCTCACAATAGGATCATCCGGCGAAAGAAACTCAACAGACTTATAATTTTTTAATTTATCGCAATTATTCAAGCGTTCATTCCCAAGTATGTTTGTTTTCTAAATATTCAGGAATCTTTTAATGCTCTTTTTTACATAACTTTGTTTTGTTACGTGACGATGATCATGAGATATGCAGAAATAAGGGTAGGAAAATGGAATTTGAGTTATTTGGCTCAGATGTGAGAAGTAAGAGGAAAGGCATCACTGCAATGAGGTTAGGCTGTACGAAGGTCGCTAGATCGGCTAGTTTTCCATAGCAAATACAACCCTGGTTATTCGTAACTGATAACTTACTCCAATGATCCTCTACTCGCCTGTTAGAAAGTAACGAAAGGGACGAAGATAAATGTATACTTAAGTAGAAGGTGGCTATTCAGTCTTTCAAGGTATGTCTTGCAAATATTCAGGAAGAGAATCCCAATTCTTGGCGTTTCAAATATTAAACAAACCTAATTTTAACGGATTAACTACTACGACATAGACTTTAAAACTATTATGAAATGAATTTCTCTAGAAATGTCCGATTCCATTATACCTCTATTCAAGAATACATATCTTCACGCAATCTCCCTTACGGTATGTAAGAACACACTTGCACTGCTTGTACTATGTATATTTTTTATATCAAAAGAAACGAACAAGTACAGGGCTCTCTAAAAAAATGTTATAAGTGAGTCGCGGTCCTGTGGCCGGAATGTCATCAATGCTGTTAAATTAATCGGCTACCCTACAGGCTGGTAAGTTGGTGAATCGCTGCCACCAGTATTCTAGTTGGTAAAGGCTCATATTTTAATCTGTGCTCGCCTCTTACGATCGGGTTAGCAGAGCGACAGGTGGTATATTTTACTCAATAAAAACCCGGACGAAAATGATCAACCGATTTTCAACTTATAACTTATAACTTTTTAGGGCTAATTATAAAAACACAAGTTGTATCCGCAGCTTCGCTCGCACATACAAGTTACCTTTAGATAGCAATTGCCGTAATGATGCGTTCCTAAATTCATCTAAATTAAATACTCTACCCTCTTTTATCTTTATAAAGCTTTCGTACAAATTGTTCGAAACTTTACAAAATATACAAACCGGTCACAGTCACAGTATTAGTGATATAATTCGATTGTTGTAGACTGTTACAAGCAAATTATAACGAGCTCATTCAGGATAAAAGCAGACAATAGCGAAAGACAAACACGGGCTCCATGACAAACAAGGTACAGCAAACAATGATGCGATGTAAAACTGCATCACTGTCCCTTCGATACCAAGTTTTATAAATATGGTGCTATTCATTTTAACTTTTGTGGAAATATTGATTCAGAGAGATAAGCTGATGGGCCACTGGACCATGTATTTGACTGATAGCAAGCTGAAAATTTGTGAACAGCTTCGTTTCTATGAGGCTTCTTTTCAGAAATTGTGAAATTTTAATCTAAAAACTGGTCCTAATAATTAAGCGCAGTAAAATCCAAAAACGGCCCCAACTATTTCAGTAGTTGACATATCGTGAGTTAATAGTTTTTTTCAAAGATTAGCAAATGCTTCCGAAATGGTTCCACATACATTTTATCAACATCCTGCTAGTAGTTTTTAAGTTACACTTAATAATGCATATTCAAAAATTACTAGTCAAAAATAATATGTGACCACCTCGAAATCAAAACCTATTTTTCTAAAATAATCGATCAATGAAATGAAATGAGTAATAAACGTACCAAAAACATGCAGGCGAATTGATTGCCTCCTCCTTTTGCGGAGCCGGTAAAAAGGTCACTGCTAATACCATAAATGTTTGCCTATATATCTTTCGGCTTTTCGTCATAACCTACCATTTGGACCTACTCCAATCAATTATTATGATATAGACATTGAGAAAGAGCATATTTACACAAACACCTCTTATCCCCAAGGAAACCCGAAGAGAGCTAAATAACTGTTACTAGATTAGGCGGGTGAAACCGCGGACAGCTACTGACTATATTACGCACAAACTTCCTGGAGTCCCAAATCCTGATTAAAACTCCCAGCACGTTCACAACCACGTAATGGTAGCATTAAATGCGCAACGCCAAGTGCGTCCAGATATGGTGGTGGAGTAACGGGAGTCTGCAGGTTGAGAAATCGAAAAGAGTATAAAAGGCATGCATATCGGATGCATGAATCAGTTTTTGTTATCACTGGAACATTAAATTTTAAAGTGCTTAAATAATATTCTGTATTGTTGCTATACTCATATTATAAATGCGAAAATCATTATGTCTGTCTTTTATGTTTTCATGGTTAAATTTAAGTCGCAAAGTATCTTCATATCCCCGAAAAGGTAGGCAGAGGCAAAACCACCACCCACCCACCCAAAACGTCTAGCCGAAGGCACTAAATCCCACAAACCCACAATGTGATAGGTGGCAAGCCGGGCACGTATCCAATCCCGAGAAACGTTATTTTTTATTAGAAAATTGAAAATACACATTTTCTTTTTTTTTGTTGCTTAACCCGAGGATCGAACCCGAGACCTCAAGTCCGACGCTAGACCGCTAGACCTCAGACCTAAGGATAAGTCGTTGCTCAGGAATCCTATGGGAATCCCTTCAGTGAGCTGGATAAAAAGTATTTTATAACCATCTTCGGAACCTACCTACCAGGTAATTTTTTATACGATCATTTCAGTAGATGTCGCGTGAATCATGATGCAGAAAGACAGACAAAAATCTATTAACGTTATAAATGTTTTCTGCTGCCCTTTTGGTCGCCTGCATCTATTTTATATTTAATGTCTTCAAAGTACAAAATTCTCTCTTTTACAGTATATGTACTGACTTACTTACAGATGAATATTCCACATTTTTAATTAAAATGAAAACATTACGTTTTTTATTAAAATTGGTGGGGAATCAAGTTTAAAAATTTTTCCTTACCAGCTTCGTTGCTGCATAAAAGTGTATTTTTCTTCAGTTCGCAACACTTTCCCACTGTTGCCTTTCATGTTTATTTTATATGCACGCGGGTTGAATGTCCGCTTAATCATTCTATTTTCGGCTTCCAAATACTTTTAACGTGCGCCTTTTGGACAGGATTTTTAAAGTTTGATCTTAAAATATTTTATTTTTTAGGTAATGAATATAATAATCTCGGATAAACTTTATTACTTTACTTACTTAGATGATCCGGCAAACACTGTTCTGACGTTTATTAAGTAACAGTGTTAAATAACTTATATTCGTACCCGACAAAAACATTTAAAATTTTTATGAAAATCGATCAAGCTATTTTGTAAGAGTACGATTATAAAATCCGTGACGAGCGATATTTTTTATGCATAAGACTTGCTTACGGCCAATGTTAATAATGTATCTCAATCTAATGGATTTCAAGCAATCTAGATAGCTGCGTATCCGGCGGCCTTTTCCATACCTAATTGCCATATTTAACCTGTCCTCAGATATGTTATTGGCAAGCGATAACATGAAAATGGATCAAAATATCAATCTTGGACAGCAAGTTTTGGATTAGGATTGATTATTAATATTGGCCGTTAGCTGTCAGCTGTTGTCTTGTCCTAGTTAGTTACTAATTTTTTTTCCATATGAAAGGTTCATAATGGCAATAAAAAAATTAGTCCATCCGTTCCTACGTGACGCGATGACCAAGGGAAATGAAGATTCAGTTGTGTATAAGACTAGCTGACCGGGACCTGACCGACGTAGTTCGGTTTTAACTTTGAATGTATAGTTTTTTGCAATAAACCTTTTCCTATCAATAACTAAAATAACATTACAAAGAATTAATAAAATTGGTCAATCCCACGATGCAATTTATTTTTATACCTAATGTTACAAGTCGAAGTAAGCGTTGATCTGCCATATTTCATTATATTCTAAGAAATATCACAATATTCCATTTTTTAGGATCTAGACTTTAGTCGACCCACAATGGTGCGTTGCCGACCTGAGGTCGGGATGTTAGGCCTCGAGCAAAAGTTAATGTCTTTTATATTCCAGCAGTTCAGAATCGAAACACATTACGTCATTTCTTGGGTCCACGGATATCACATAGTTGCGAAGTTGTACAGTGTATTGATTGTTATTCAGTGATTAAACTATCTAGCATTTGTATATCTATTTATAAATGAGTATGATTATCACATGCGTGAGTAATGATACGTAATTGGCGTCAAAGGCTATCGCTTTTATATAGAGTCCGTGACATCCGTCTACTAACTGGAACTTATCTACTTACTTGGGTTTCAGTCACGTTACTTATATTTTAATTATTTTATGTTTCTTCACGCCTATATCCCCGTGGAGGTAGCCAGAGGTAACCATGGCACCCACGACTAGCCGAAGACACTAAGTCCCACCATGTGATAGGTGGCAAGCCTATCGTCAAACGAGCACATATTCAATCCCTTCCAATATTATTGTTATTAGAAAATTGAAAAACAAAACACATTTTCTATTTTCTTTTGTTACCTGACTGGGGATCGAACCCTTGACCTCAAGAAGTCAAGTCTGACGCCTTACCGTTAGACCACAGAGGCGATTAATTTGTGTATGTTATTTAATAGTGAACAAGTTAGCTGTTAAGATACGATTGTTGCCTGTAGAGGCTAGATCTGTTTGTTACTGTTGCTTCGCTACAGTATGGCTGGGGTCTTTCTTTTTTTTCTTTAGGTTTTGGCATTCACATTAATATTTTGCCATTAGTCAAGTAGAAATTTCCATCAAATTTAACCGGGATTAAATTATAATAAATAAGTAATAAGTCACGTCTTGACTAAAGCGGTGGCCTCATTACTCAAGCTCATGTAGTGAGCTTTGGCGGCAACAAGGAAATACACGATATACTAATTTCTTCATAAACATTTGACTTTGTGCACTTTATCTGAACAAAATTAAACTAATTTCCACCTAAATTAACTCATTTTACTCATAATTCAGTCAAAATTCAATAATAACGAAAAAAAATACGACCGGCGGCTAGGGTCCTTAAAACACGTTTGTTGTTCTACCGGGTATCGTACCACCTAGCACTGATCATGACAATGGTGGTGATGCCGTTCATAAACTAAACCTATTTTAGATGCTATCTTTTTCACACGAAACAAAAACAAAAGAGATGGAAAATTTTAGATACGTCAGATTATTCCGAATAGGTATGTCGAATTGTGATGTTTTAGTCAACGTTTTCCGAATAAATGGCATGTACGAATTAATCAGAAAGCAGTAAGTGTTTTATCTCTTTCTATTACTTTCGTAAAAAGAAAATAGCGATAACTTAAAATGTATTTAGAGAGTGCGCATCAAAATTAGTATCAATATCAAACGGTAACGCTGTGGCTGCAGGAATAAGTAAGGCGGTGCTATCAATCTGTGCGAATTGCTGCACAGCACTCCACTACTATCTAGCTTCAACCCGTGTTGGTCCAGGCTCCTTATAAGAATAAACCATCTGCCTGTCTGCCTGCCTGGCAGAAAGGCAGATGCTCGTAAAAGGCGAGCATTGGCTTAACGTCACTATCACCGTGACATCTTACTAGATGGTAGAGTTTTGCAGCTACTCACCCGGATTGGTACACCGCCTTACCTGTTCCGTTACCAGTGCTTACCGTTGACGTGTTCCGGTTCGGAGGGTAAGGTAGCCGGTAAGCGTACTTTTGCTCGAGGCCTAACATCCCGGTTTTAGGTTGGCAACGCACCATTAGCACCTTTGGTGTTTCTACTCGACGTGAATTTATTACCATCAGAAAATCCGTCTGCTTGTTTGCCTTCCAATATCATAAAAAAAACTGACTGCAAACTAATCCACTACCTAAATTATTCCTTCATTACACTAGCGGACAAAGTAGTAACAGCTGATGTTGAAGAAGCCTTTAATTTGCTTTTTCCGCATATATTGTTTCCCGAGCTCTTACTTTATTAGTTTTGTTACATTCTGTGTTATTTGGAACACTACTCGCCGCAACAGTTACACTGCTTATGCGGAATTAGTAAAAGAAAGGTTTATTCTACATCTGCTTGTTACAATGAATTTTCTTAATGGCGGCTAATTCAATAAAATGGGCGAAGTATTCTTCACACCCCTTAGCCGTTATTTTAGGTATTTATAACAATGTAATGATTTATTGAACCAATTCAACTTAGGAACCCTAACCTTACACTTTTTTAGAAAGTCTGTGATAATCCTGGTATTGCAGCTGTTCGTAGTTGGCGGAAATCACTTGGCATCAGGTGAACCGCTCGCTTGTTTGTTTCCTTTTCAGAAAAAAACTTACTTGCCCATGGCTCTTCCCTGTATGAACGCCATCCTAAACCTACAACGTATAAGTATCCTACACCATGTATAAGCACTACCTAACTTATATTAACCCTGTTTGTAAACGTTAAGCTAAAGCTTATACGAACATGTACGCCCATATTTCTTTTTTATACTTCCTCATAAAGAGATAAAAAAATGCGAGCTGTCACGGGACGCCTGGTAGATGTGAAACATCGCCATTATTTTGTAAAAGTAACATTCAGAAAAGAACAGATTGTGATAGGAACTAAATATGTCATAATGATAACATTTTATTTTAGATTTTAAGACTAATATGTACACGTACTATTTTAGATATCGTATGTCGTCGATGCGTGGCCACACCATACACACTACTGCATATATATACCATCACATAGCGTGGCGACGCGTCGCCACGGCAGGCGTCGCCACGCCAGAAATCGGTTTTACGTGCGGCTATAGATGTTTCGCATCAACAAGCTTGCTGCATTATGAAATTCGTATTTTTATATACGTTTCATATATCTAATATATATATATATAAATCTCGTGTCACAATGTTTGTCCTTAAATGGACTCCTAAACCACTTAACCGATTATAATAAAATTCGCACACCATGTGCAGTTCGATCCAACTTAAGAGATAGGATAGCTTACATCTCAATTTATCGCGGGCGAAGCCGCGGGTAACAGCTAGTGTTATATATATGTTTGCTGCGTTTTATGTAACATTTTTCAAGTTTGCTTGCTTAGCATTTTACATTATTCATAAAATGTTAAACCTAGTACGTACATATTGTTCGACCTTTCTGCCTGAACAGTAGATGACGTCATTAATTTTTTTTTAAATGTACCATGAAAATTTTACCAAGCAATTCAACGCCAGACGTTTTGTATTGGTACAGAAGTTTTTATTTAATTTTAATATGGCTGTTTTCAACATCCAAACATTTTTATTATAAATGTAAAAATGTTTTTGATTATTTTGTTGTCGCTTCAGTATTCAGCCCCCAACGCCTTGCCCAATTATGATGAAATTAATTTGAAATGGACATTAGATAATTTTCATCGCCTAAGCTCATGTGATCTTCAGGGTGAACGAAAAAGTTAGAGAAGCCGCAAATAACAGCTACACCAAAGTTAGTAGGTGCCAAACGAGCAGCTAACTTCCTTAGATTGTGATATTTAGTTGTAGAATAATGATACATATTATGACAAATTTTGAACTTTTAATTAATAAATACGATACTAATGATATTTGTTTCTGTTTGATGTTAAATGAGTCATAGAGTAATTGGTGTTTCGACACTTTGTTAGTAGCGTGATATTAAGAAAAAACCTTTACTTTAAGTAAATAGGTCAAAAATTATGATTATGTTGTGTAAACGTAAAAAAATATCTTCACGTTTTTATCCCCGATGAGGTAGGCAGAGGTACAACCTAGGCACCCAGGACTAGCCGAAGTCCCACAATGTGATAGGTAGTAGTAGTAGTAGTGTGGTAGGCAAGCCTATCGCTAACCGGGCACATATCCAATCCCAGGTAACGTTATTTTTTAATAGCAAATTGAAAATATACATTTTCTATATCTTTTTGTTGCCCTACATAGGAATCGAACCCGGGACCTCAAGAAGCCAAGTCCGACGCCTAGAAACATAGGACTAGGACAACCTAGGACCGCTAGAACATTTATTGTGTACCTATAGTGTTGTGTAATAATTAAATTTTCATTATTGCAGTAATAGCGAAAATGCAGGGTATAATTTTGATCTTCATTTGAAGCACAATGGTTAGATATCAAGGTAATAGATCTCAGAACTCGCAGTAACGTGTAATTTCGATGTCTATCCAGATGTTCGCTCGGACGGTTTACCATTACCTTATAAGCACCAAATTACGTCCATATTTCTATGCAGATATCATAGTTCGATTTTCGCAATTGTGAGTCATATTATTTCTATTACGATGGCATCTTGTGCGAATCGAATATTTTTTCGCTAAATGTGGCGAGTTTTCCCGTACATGAAATGTAGAACAAAGTTTCTGTAATTATAAAATTCCTAGTGCATATTAAATAAGTTTTTCTCAGTCACCATTTGCAGCTCTTGTCCAATCTGTGATTTATACACAAATTAAAATAAAAAGACGAATGTTTACTAGATTTAGATATTCTCGGTTTTTAATTCCATCAGTGAGATTATTCAATAAAAAAAAAAGAAAAGAAAAATAAAAAATAACAAAATAAGAAAAGATTGAAGGAACATTACTTATGGTTGACACAATAACATACTCGTACCAAGATATAATAGATGATCATTGTACCTGTTTTATTTTTACATACTTGATTATTATATTTTTATTTTTTGGTCTAAGTATAGCTATAGTTAATTGTTTTTTGTACACGATGCCTACGATTTTATTTTTACAGCTTCATTTTTTTGGGTTGACTGGAAGAAATTTCTTTAGTTAGAGATAAGCTCGCCTTTTGTGCATTTTTACTTCTCAGATATTTTGCGTATTTTCGTTTTTTGTGTGCAGTAAAGTATTAAATAATATCAAAATTCCAAATGTAATTTGTAAACAAAGGCATATATGTATATGTATATATATACATATATCCCTTTACGAAAATATTAGTAAATAATAAGGTTTACAACGTTTGGTCTGCTATTAATGCACAAAAAATCTTACATAGAATTTTCTGCATGTTTGCTATTACCTTTTAACTTTACAGTTTATGTTAAAAGTATACAATCAACTAAATTGCAGAAAAAGCATTTCTAAAGATAGTGTTTTTCGCTTCTTGTTTATTTGATGTTTTTTTTATTACAAAATTAGTAAGTATTTTTTTACACCATCCAACTTAAAGTTGTGTGTTTTTGTTTATTTATTTACATTAAACTAGCGAATTTATTATTTTGTTGTTGCAACACCGTTTGCCGATTACAAAGGTTGGTTCGAGTGAGAGTTTAGTGCTCGACTCATTGAGATTCAGCTCGACATGGGCCAAACTTTACCTTATCCGGCCACCTCGTAATGTGTCTATTGTTTGCGGGAATGGTTTACCTTCAATTATTTTGTATCACATCATCAAGACCTCCTACTTATTATGGATGTTTATTGAAAATTGTTGTATGGAGAGCTACTTGTGTTTTACTTTATGTTGAAGTCAATATTTAGGGGTTTCTACTACTACTCTACGCTATTTATTTTTATTTGAACTACGATCTACGTAATATTTTTTGAAGATACTAAATTATTTGTAAATACTGTCCTATTTTGTGTATTTTGTTTTGTATTTTTAGTAAAATGTCTAATATTCTTGTACAATTTCTTCTTAATGCCTTCGTCATGAAACATCAAAAAACACAGTATTTTCACGCCCATGTCCCCGAAGAAGTAGACAGAGGCGCAAACAGAGCAATTACGACGAAATGGTTTGCCTAAAAAAATCTTGGACCGAATTTTTTTAATTATTAAAAAAGAATGTTTTTAACATTTCCATTTTTTAGGCAACCATATATTATATCAACTTAAATTGTAATAAAAATTGTAAAAATTGTAATGAAACTGCACCTATTTTGATATTTTATATTTTTTCCTATTATCCGATCCCGTGAAAGTAACTAGCATCGACTATTATCCGTTTATGACTGGCAACCCAGATAAACAACAGGCTACCCAACTTCTGCAACTTCATCTTATTCCTACTTTAAGTCGGGATATTAGATATCTTAATATTGCACAAATTAATGAATAAAAAACATTTTAAAAAATATAAAAAAATGTCAGGCAACCCATTTTTAATATATTTTCTGATGTACTAAATTTGCTATAAAACTGGTTTCATCCTATTATCAGCTCGGTGTAGGTCGACCTAACTCCGGATCTCCGACTATGTCGTATTCTTTTGTAAAAAGTCGGACGGTTGCGGTAGTTAACATGTACTAACGGAATAGCCATAGGATAGCTGTCTCAAGTTGGTAGCGCATCAGAAGCGTCGTATATTTCTCATCGTCAGGGAATACATGTTAACATTCCGATACGGTAAGACTCCTCAATTAGGTATATCAAGTGCAAAAGTATTATATGGAATTGTTTTTTTAATCCTCTTTTTCTTTGTTGATTCGCACTGTTGAAAGGGTTTTCTAATGTTTGATTTCAATAGTCTATCTAAGATAAGAGGCAGGCTACTTTAGATCAATTACCAGACAACCACTGTTAATATTCAATAGTTAACAAAATGCACTAACAGTAACTAAACTCCAGTAGGCTTATCTCTAACTGTGAATATTGAAATTGGCCGTAAGAGATTTATGTAGCACATAAAGAAGATACTTTTAATATTTAACATATGTTTTCGTGATAAGGTACCGAAAGTCTTGCTAATTTTGCAATTCGTTTATACTCGTTACTCCTTTCGTCCGTAACCTTACAGAACATTTGAGTAATTTCTGTCTGTGCCTTAATTGCAATGATTGCTGCTTGACAGAACAATGCTCAGGCCAATATTGTATTTTTGAGACGGTATTGACAATGATGGCAGACGGCTGTTGCGTCAGTTTTACGGTAATTTCACGGCTTGTGCGTTTGGATTTCCTAGTGGTGAAAAAGTGAAGTGCGCAGTTTCGGCGAGGCGGCGCTTGAAGCGCTAGAGCGTGGCCGCACGGGGTCGACGCTCTGCGGACAGCGCTTCGTCGCGACTCTACATGCGATTTTTGTCCATATCTACATTTTGCGCCAATATGCGCGGGCCCTTATTCTATCAATGTGCAGTTTTATCATGCAACATTAATACGCGTGATAATAATCATACGAGTGATATTAACATCACGATTTTCGCGTTTTCAAAGTTATTTTCGCTATCTTCTATTAGGATATTTCACATTTATTGATTTTGTCTACAGTTGTACGGTACAGTAAATAAAAAATGACATGATTTATGATGTGTAATTTTGAAATTTTCTTTTCTTTAAAATGTTTCCCCGGGTGGCACAAATTGATCATAAACAGTTCGATCATTTCTAATGATCGAACTGTTTATGATCAATTTTAATGTTCAAGTCAAGTTTATGAGTACATAAATTATGTCAGATTAATGATAATTGCAAATTATATGAGATTCTAAACAACTGTATGTTTTCAACTAACTTTAAACTCGGTTAGTCTTTTCAACCAGAAAGGCGGATATAACTTACTTGAGTATTCATTAAGTTACACTATGACATTCTATCACAGATTTATGAGCCAGGCACAGTTTAATATCTTTTTATGGATATGTTGACATGACTAATACATATCATAAAGTTTTCACCACATGAAACAAGTCACACAAAATCAATGGTGAGTGAAGAGCCCCGAGATTAATGGAGACTAATTGCGAGAGGCCTCCCGTGTACGATTGATTGTCGTCGGGCTTCTGATTCTGGTGGTTTCTGCGAACGGCGACAGCCGGCAACATCTGGAGGGCGCGAAGCCGGAGGGGCGCGCGGGGTGCACTTCGCTGCATTGGAACCGCGCGCCAGTCCCCGAGACACCGGCCGCGAGAACGGCCACCGCGAAATATACGCTCGCCGTATCCCGCACTATCCCGCTTCGACGCGTCCAGTGTTCCTAGTCGGCTAGCACCGGCGGCGCTCGCTCTTGGCCTATCATATTATGTGAGTGTAACATTCGCCGTACGGGCCGCCCACGCGCCGCGGATCGCGCCGGCCGGCTTTTCACTTAACCTGTTTGTGGTGTATTTCTGAAGTGACCGGTGTTTCTAATTAGATCTGTGATCAGTTATTGACAGGTGACGTGGGCTTACAGTTTCACAAATGCACCACGACAGTATGAATATGTACATATACAAGTAGAATGTATACATATACAAGTGGATTTTTGTTGAACTATGTGTAGGGTATGAGGCACACTAAGCTACAAGAAGCCTATATAATCTAACCTTAAATAGTTATAAATTTTAATAATTCACATTGTTCAATTTATAATTTTTGTGATGCAAAACATAAACCTGTAGTAATCAGCCAATTTCGGCATGTAATTACCGTACTAGGCATTACATACCTACCTAGTTTAAAACAAAGTCGCTTCCTCTGTCCCTATGCCCCTTTGTATGCTTAAATCTTTAAAACTACGCAACGGATTTTGATGCGATATTTTAATAAATAAAGTAATCACTTCCTCTTCAATCGAAGAGGAAGGTTTTTATGTATATTTCATAAACGCGCGAAGCCGGTGCGGGCTGCTAGTTAATTAATAAACTAAAGGATTTTAGAAAAACATTCTTTGGTAAATTAATCACATTGCAGTCTTCAAAAAAAATATAATAATTTTCATCATGTTTCTTATTAGAAAATTAAAAGCATTTAATCATAAACCGTTAACCGCCTACAAATTCCCTATTATTATTTTTTGCATTACTATAATTCTAGACAAGTTTATATCTTTATATTAATTAACCTTATCAAGTTATCTTATAGGTTAATCTGTTTATAATCTCGTTAAGAGAGAAGTGGATTATGTGTGTGTAATTGCTAATTAGATATTGAAAAACTATGAAGTGGAAATAGTTTCATGTCGGTCATATCGAGCGATTCACGTTAAATTAGATTAATTAATTAAAACAATGGGTTGGGCTATGCGGCGCGATCACGCGAGCGAATGGCCGAGCCGCGGTCTTCGAACCTGTACCGTGGAAATGAGATTACTGCACGATGCGCGACGGCCTACAACGATCTTTCCTACTCGTTCTGGCCAATACGAAATTGCACCAGATGTAGTTATTGACGCTACGGTGGATTTCGCAGAAATTTATTTCCTACTAAATGATTTCAACGAGATGATTTTTGAAATATTTTGCCTTGAAAATTTTCATCTATTGCTAGTTTTCCCCGTGTTGGTCTCTCTCCTCCGGATAGGTACTACCGCCTTACCTATTCCTGCCGCCATAACGTCAATGCTTGCCGTTGACGTATTCCGGTTCGGTGGGTAATAGCCGGTAAATTTACATTTGCTCTAGGCCTAATATCCCGACCTCGTGTTGGCAACGCACCGTAACCACCTTTGGTGTCTCTAGGCGGTGTGAATTTCTTACCATCAGGAAATCCGTCTGCTTGTTTGCCTTCCATTATCATAAAAAATTATGTCCGACGGCCTCAAAAAATCTTTTCTGCTCTGGCTGTTACGAAATAGTTATTGGTCCTACTGTTGATCTCGCAAAAAAATTATTTCCAACCAACTGATTTCAACGAATTGATTTATTGAAACATTTTGCGTTGGAATTTTTCATTTATTGGTAGTTTACTGCATGATGTCCGACGGCGTCAAAGGATCTTTTCTGCTCGTTCTCGCCGATACCAATTTGCACCAGGCGTAGTTGTTAACGTTAGTGTGGGACTAACAGAAATGTATTTTTAAGGATATGATTTTGAAATATTTTTATCGAAATTTTTCATCAATCAATTATTGCACCACTCTTGACCGATGTATGTTTTCTACTCTTTCTAAGAAGTGCGAAATTGCACTAGATGTAGTCATTGATGCTAAGGTGGATCCAGCAGAAAATTATTTCTAACGAGATCGTATACGAATTTAAAATGTTTTGCATTAAAATTTTACATCTAGTTCGAAATTGGAATATATTGTAAAGCATATTTTAAGCTACAGAGGATTTCACGGAGATGCATTGTCAACGAGATTTCATTTTTGCAATATTTCGCGTTGGATTATTTTATTTCGGTATTGGTAGTTTAACTACTGCATGACTCACTACGGCATAAAATTATTTTTACCTAGAGACACCAAAGGTGGAAATGGTGCATTGCCAAGCTGAGGCCGGGATGCTAGGCCTCGAGCAAAAGTAAGTTTACCGGCTACCTTACCCTCCAAATCGGAACACGTCATGACATTATGGCGGCAAGAATGGGTAAGGCGGTGGTTCCAATCCGAGTGAGTCGCTGTGAAAATCTACCACCCAGTCAGATGTCACGGTGCTAGTGACGGTAAGCCTGTGCTCGCCTTTTACGAGCTGTCTGGCAGAGAGGCAGATAGTCTATTCTGCAAAGGAGCCCGAACCAACACTTAGGAAAAGTCGATACGAAACTGCACTAGATATCTTTCGTCTTTTGGTAGTTTACTGAATGGGTTTGGCGCGATAGACTCAACCGATCTTTCCTACTTGCTTTTACCAGCACGAAATTGCGCTAGATTTAGTTATTTGAACTACATCGGAACTGGCAGAAATGTATTTCCAACGAGATACATTTTTGAAATATTTTTCGTGAAAATTTTTCATCTTGTACGTTACCGCGACGTCCTTGAGCGATTCCTCCTCGTTAAAGGCGGATGAAATTTCCAGTGGATGTAGTTATTTATGCCACGGTGAATCTTGCAAAAATGAATCTTCGATGGGACGATGTATTTTTTAAATATTTTTCAACTTTTACATTACTGACTTTTAGCAACGTTCTCGTCCTCCTCATTATAGACGGATCAAAATTCCAGTAGACGTAGTTATTTTGCCAAATGTAAAAATGAATCTTTGACGGGATTATATATTTTTGAAGTATTTTTCATCTATTACATTACTGCACTACTAACGACGTCCTCGAAAGATTCCTTCTCGTTATAAAATCAAGAAGATATAACTGGATGTAGTTGTTTACGCCGTTGGATTTCGAAGTATTCTATTTTCCTCGAGATGATTTTTTTTATATTTTTGAAGATGTGCAAATATATGGTCTAAACTAACATAGTTGTTCTAAGGCTTTCATAAAACGAGATTGCTATTATAAATTCTTTATAAGTACTTCGATTGACGTTGAGGGTCTTGGACGCTTTTTATTTTATTCTTATTCTGTGTCGTATTTATGTTGGAATATGTCGTAACCTTCTATTAACAATTTAATATCACACTTATTTTGATAATTACTTGTTATTTTCATTACATAAATCACATTGAATAAAAATATTCCTAATCAGCATAAGCAAAATTGGACTACTATGTATTTCCAATGTTGAAATTGTAAATCTGTATTGAAAGAGATTTATTTTTAATGTATGAACATAGGTTATAGCATAGTTGCTAAAGTAGATTTCTTTGTCACCATACTTTATCAGTTAATACAATGAAAGAAAAGTGCAAATAAATACAATTATTTTTGTACATAATTAAGAATTTACCAGCTTATACATATTTTTTTACTTACTATAAAATTACAACAGATTTATGGTTTGTTTCCAATATACATTACATGTATATTACAGTTAAACTAATATTAGCATTGGTGGTAATTCTGCTGTTCACAACTAAACCTATTTTAGATGCAAGCTATATTTTTTCAAATGAAACAAAAAGAAAAAAGATTTAACATTTTAAACATGTCAGATTAGTCTGGCCGTGTGAAATTGTGACGTTTTTAATAATTATTTTCCGCTTATTATATCTGACAGCACTAAACGTGTTTTGTCTCGTTCCTATTATTTTTGTTGAAAGAAGATAGCGATAACTAAAAATTAGTTTAGTTAATCCGCAACAAATCTACCTCCATTGGCAAAAAGTATTAAAGGTCAAATGAAAACACTTCTTTGGTTTTGTATATTATAAATCCGAATCCGTTTTTTTTTTAAGTCGCAACGGAGCGATGTTATGGTAAAAGTTTAGAGTGTGGAAATATTCTAAGAGAGTTAAGAGAGTCTCGATATTTAAACGGGTACCCACAATAAAGCTCTATAAATAAATTCTTTATTTCGGAGTTAGGACTTCAAAGATTCACATTTGCTTGTTGGCACTACAATTTATACATTCAAAATAATTAATAACGTATTAACATAACTCTATGCCGAAAATAATAAATTTTAATCAAGAATAAATAAATTAAAATTAAAATCAACACTCAAAATAAAAGTTAAACATAACTTAAATTTTGCATGCAGTCAAATCCACATAGGCGAATTTGTATTATATTTTATGTTTTAAACTAAACATTACTGTCCTAATAACTAGATTTTGATTTCAATCTATAACTTTAATACCCGAGCGTAGTCGCAGACAACATTCAGTATTGCCATAAATATGAAACAGTGCCCACCACCGCGTGATCTTTTGTCTTGTAATTGTAAAATTTTAAAATACACGTGTAAAAAGTTAATTAAATCATCGCTCATATCCATCCAGTAAACAGCTATCTTCGCCGAATAACTGGTTTCTTTATCCATTTAACTCGAATGTAATGAGCTTGGTTTCTTCTAAAGTAATTGTTTCTCCAATTATTATTTCTCTGATTTTAAATGTGATCTAGTTTGCTGGCTGGGTGCTTGTTCTAAAAATTTCAATTTTCTGATGTAGGAATCTGATAGTACTGCCGCTCGCTAGTGGAATATTCCACTAGTCAGGGGGTAGAGACTGCAACGATTAGCCAGGATCAGTAAAAACTACCTTTGAGTTTACCACATAGCTACGCTCAGAACAAATCCGTACGGAATAATCGAAAAGTAATTTCGAACACAGCAAATCCAAAACAAAGAAATCTATGGACCTAGCACACACTTCAGTCTTATTTCCATTCGAAATTTGAGTGAATTTTTATGGGAGAAATTTCTTAACGACTTTTGGAAACAGAATTTTTAGGAAATCCGGACGTATATTGCGGGACTTATTCTTTCCGCTAAATACGTAGATGCTTGCTATTGTCGTGTTCTGGCTTGAAGTGTAGACTAGCTGGTAAATTTCCTGTCGTGATTATATTTTGTTATAGCCATTTTGAATAAATACTTAAACACTTATTAATATTCCTTTCATGAATATAATGGATGCATTGTTTTTAGTGTTTTACTTTGGCGTGCGAAATTAAAATATTCACAAAACATACATGACTTGATTTGTCAGCAGTTTGGATGTGACGGCCCCATCGCTCGCTAGTGGCACCTGCTTATTCGCTATCATCTTAATTACAAATGAAACAAATTAACACATAAACAAAATATTACAAAGTAAATAAAACGTTAAATTTGTGACCATTTCAATTAAATTAACTAGTTAATTAAAGTAACTAGTGGTCGCCCGTGGTCGAAATTCGACCATAATAAAGTTTAATATCTTTATTGATAAGAACGCCATCTTCATTTCTCAAGATCAACTACTTTGTTTTCAAACGTTTTAGTGTGCCATCTGTGATCTTTTATTTGTTTGTGTGTGTCAAATGCATGGTAGTGTGGTTATGTTTTATTTATAATATAATACAGTAACTCTTTATTGTGCACCAAATACAGAGAAATTACAAAGACATCAAATAAAATTTAAATTATAATATACACAAAGGCGGCCTTATCGCCAAGTCAGTAAAGTGACGCTTTAACATATTTTTAAAAATATTAATAAGCTACTCCCCCACCAGTCCTCCCTACACGATCATTCCTAATAAGATTAAATCCAGGAAAAGAATAACTCGAGGATGGTAGACATGGCTTGAGCCACGATTCTGAAACAAGTATTGCATGAATTTTGTTACAGTCGAAGGACGCTAGCAGATCAGAATAATGTGCCGGAATACTCTGCGCGTTAATGTGTACCACATTAAAATGTTTATTGGAGCATAAAAATAATGATGATACTTTATCCTGGAAAGTTGGATAAACCGTACTATGAAAACTATCATCACTGTCAGGGGATAAATAATAGAAACTATCACTAACACTCATTTATCACAAGAAAGAAAAAAAAATCTGACAAACACTGCTTAATAAATAGAAAATAATAAATGCACTTAAAAACTATTACAATTTGTTACTTGTTGTTGTTATTAAAACTACTAACAATAATACTAAAAACTGTTCTAACTATGCACTAAGACAACGACTTTATGGTCTAAGGTCATAGTACCAGCCAGCGTGCATATTTCAGAACGAAACATAAACGTCACCTAAAAATGACACATGATCCCTAATCAAAGAAAAAAACTAATGTCACTTGCCAAAATAAATATGTAAAGTGTCAAATATTGGTGGTAGTCATCAGTTTGGCGCAACTTTCATATAAAAAAATTAAAAAAAAATATTCGCCCAAATCATATGATACTAGTTGCCTTATATCTGAATGCCTTTAGACTTACTTTCAAATTATACGGGTTATAATTTTTCAAGTAAACTTTATACAAATTCGGGTTTGCTATGTATCTATGGAAGTCCCGCCTCTTATTACGTAGTATTTATTTATTCTTTGGTAGTCATTAAATCGATTTATACACATAAAAATAATTAAAATAAAAAAAACTATGTAGTGATTATTAGTTACACAATCTACCTTACGAGAAGAAAAAAAACAAGATATACCTACTTAAATTCTATACTTCTTATCGTCGGTGCTTGGTGGAATTCCATTCTTGATGCAATTTATTTAAAAACACTTGTACTTTCCACAATATATTACAATGTATAGCCCTGATGATGCTTGTATAGCGACTATAAAACTATAAAAGTAAAAAATAATAAAACATATTGTGGAAAGTACAAGTGTTTCTAAATAAATTCTACCTACTTAAAGTTGACTAAAAAGGTACGATCAGCACTAAAACTGCGCTTGTATGGTAGATAAGCTTGTATGGCAATTATTTATTGATTTTATGTACCTTATTAGCATTATTATTGAAAAATATTAGCGTTCTGCACTTCTCCTACACATAAACTATAAGTGTGCCAAATTTTGTGCTCCTGCGTCTGCGCAATTTTCGTGAAAAGGGGTCCAAAATTTGGCATCACGTATTAATATATAGATAAGATTCGAGCTGGAGCATGACAATGGTGAACATTAACAGATAGTGACAGGAATAAGTAATGGGAAGGCATGTAATCCTGCTGAGTAAGTGTTTGCTGGGTTCTACCAGTACTCACCCTGCCAGCCAGGGCTGCCCTAGCGGCCAAAGGGGTCGCTTCGTCCCTAATTAATAAAAACTCTAAATCAATAAATCTATAAACAGTCATTATTACATACGAAAGAAAGAAAACATTACGTATTTTAGAGGAGACGTTATTTTCTTTTTTCATTTATGGATACCTATTAAGCATCATCCAGACAGTTGTAATCACGCCTTCCACAAAGGTGACCTTAACGAAAACTTTGTTTGAAACATAAAAATTTGGATGAAATCTGCGTTCCACACGGATGCAAACCAATGTTTTAACTCCTATTAATGAAATGATAACCTAATTGTATTAAAAAAATCTTTATTTATGATGAATTTCAAGTAACACTGGATTATTACAACTAGACATCAATATTTTATTAATGTTATTGTTAAAGCAGTACCGTTAAGCTTCGTGCTCTACTTCATGTACGTCATGTTATGATGTTGTTCGTTTTTTCTTTTGCCTACTTCTGGAGCCTTATCGACAGACAAACAGAATAATTTAAGCGCTGTAAAACATTCGATTCTACTAATTATGGAGTTCATTATCAAATCTAGCCTGGGTGGCAATGTTCCTCAGAATGTTTAAAAAAAATGAAAAATGACCTAGAAATCGAATAACATATAAATCCTGGTGAAGTTGTAAAAACCGTGAGGTTGGCAACACATTAATCATTTAAAAAAAACATAATGTGGGAAGTGAAAATATTATTTCCTTTTTTAAAATCTTCTAAGAACTGTCTCCAATTTTATTTCCCCATCGTCTGGATTAACAAAAAATGTTGCATTTCTTACTATCTCAGAATGTATGATTCTGTTGCGGAGAAAGAATCATAATACATTCGTTATTGTCTGAATAATTTCTTAACAAACATCAGACGAATTGATAACATCCTTCTTTTTGGAGTCGGTTAAAAAGTCATCCTTATCTTTGTTAGGCGTGGGCTCATTAAATTTCTATAAATTATTTCCAGCTGATATTTTGTAAGATATAATCTGTTTCGTGCTCTATAAATCTCCTGACCTGAAGCTATTATTCTTGTCCAGTCTTAACATTGTATTCGAGCCTGTAGGCTGTAGCTATTGTTATCCCTTAATTAGTCTTCAGATAGGTTGACATACAGGTTGTTTCTTTATTGCTTCGAGTAACTATTATAGCTTTTTCAGTTGCAAAGGGCACTAAACACTGGCCACATAATGGACATAGTTACATATAAAAGTGGTCACCCGTTGATCAAAATTCGACCATAATAAATTTTAATATCTTGTTGATAAAAACGCCACCTTCATTTATTAAGACCAACTACTTTGTTTCCTGAATAGTTAGTGCGCCATCTGTGTTATTTTATAGTCAACATCAATATATTTGTTTGAGTGTGTCAAATGCATGGTTGTGTAGGTAATGTTTTATTTATGGATTTAATGTAATTTTCAAGCATTTTTATTGAAAAATATTAGCGTTCTGCACTTCTCCAACATATAAACTATAAGTGTGCCAAATTTTATGCTCCTGCGTCCGCGCAATTTTCGTAAAAAGGGGTCCAAAGTTTTGGCATCACGCATTAATTATATAGATTATCACAGACGAATTAGTTGATCGCGGTGACAAGTATGGTTACTCTTGAATCTCGATATCTTCTTCTTCTTCTATAATAAATATGGCTTTCGATCGTTTTTCACGACTACTTTGCCAATGTCAAGTTAGTTAATTCTTATACAGTCATTAGTCACTATGTACAAAGTCATGTCAGGTCAGAGACTTGAGTAAAGCGGTGGCTTCGTTACTCAAACTCATTTAGTGAGATTTATGGCAGTAAGGATCTATTATCTATTAACTAGTATCGTCTATTGACGATACACTAATTTCTTCATGATTATTTAATTTGTGCACTTTCACTGAACAAAATCAATCTAATTCCTACCTAAATGAACCAATTTCACTCAATATAAACACGAAATTCCACCACCACCACCATCGTGGATGAAGGTGGTCGTAATTTTTTCAATAATAATGAAAAAATTACGACCACCTTCATCCACGATGGTGCCAAAACTCCAATATCATTCAAATTAGAAATTGGAATCGTATATGTCATTTTAGTTACTTTTGAAAACAGTTCTAGCGGAATATTAACATTTATTTACAAATAAATTTTATTGTTAACTATTAACTAAATGATAATGTTTCGCCAGTACTGTGTTCAAGAGTACTTAAAGTGACACTCGATTGCAGTTTCCAATATTGCATGAATCGAACTTGAAGAGTGACCTTACTGGCCACCTAATGTGCTAGGACACTAATCTATCAACAGCGAGGCGGTCTGTCACCTTAAAGATTAGTCATTTCATGAAACCAGAGCCTTTACTGAGTTATTATAGATTACGTTCGGTAAGCTACGTGTCGAAATTTATGACACTTTTGGTCTAAAAATGTGTTTCTCTTAGTTACGTATAGAGGCGCTGTTCAAAATTTACATACAAATAATTTGCAGAGACGGTAGTATAGCTAGGTGAAGTTGTAAAAACCTCGCGGTTATCAACATATTAGCCATTTCAAAAAAAAAGAAAAAAGAAAGCGAGTATAGTAAACTTGACAAGCCGAAAACTCATGGTAAGGGCTCTGTTATTGTCGTAGTTGGATTATTACCTATAAATCATAAAACACTATAACTTTGTTTAGATGCAATCGGTTTCATGCACTGTAAATGTATTTACGCGGAGCTATTATTTTTCTTTCTCTAAAGTGGGAATGAAATATTTATGATTGGATTTGTAGCACAAGTTTTATACTTGTACCTACCTTTATTATTAAGTTGTGGTATAGAAAAGTCGATCGTTATACTACGATCTTTAGTTTTTCTTATATGTAAAGAAAAACTGAGATTTGCTTATGTTTCAAGAGTTTGGTAAAAGTGTAATTGAATTTATATAAAAGCTCATGTTTGTTTGGAATAAACTTTACAGCCACTGAACATAATCTAATCAAATTTCGGAATTCAGTTCAAATTAAAGACAATAGTTTATTATATGTTAACGATTCCTGCGGGACAACTAAGTAACTTTGATACGTAGACGAAGCCATTGGCAACAGCTTGTTTATTTGTATTGGTACACGCGTTGGTGCTAGACACCTTTAATTGCAAAGTTGTTGTTTGCACAGCGCTGTCACCTGTCACTATCACTGCGACAGTTTGTAAATGTTATTTACGACTTATTTTTCTTATGTATATCAGGTTTCGGATAAGCCGTTACGTCTATCGTTTTAGTCTAACAAGCGTACATACAGACTACTACTTTCCAAATTGAAATTCTATATGTGACATTTTAATAGTGTGTATTGAAATTGATAGCATCAATTACTAAGTTATCGCCTCTGTGGTTTAATGGTTCGATGTTGGACTTGACTTCTTGAGATCCTGTTTCGATGTCCAGGTTGAGGAGCAAAATAAAAATAAGATAATGAGTTTTTTCAGTATAAAAAAAAACGTTGCCCGGGATTGGATATGCGCTTGGTTTGCGATAGGCTTGCCAGTTGCCACCTATCACATTGTTATATTCGACTAGTCATGAGTACCGTGGCTGTGCCATGTCAGACCTAATATGGAAATCTGCCTTACCCTATGGCCGGGTAAAATAAATATTATAAAGAATAAGAATGACGGTGCGATAGGTTCATATTCAGCAATGGATAGCAATAGGCTAAAATAACGATACTGTTTATAATTCAAAACGTGCTGAAAATTGGTCAATACAATTGAGTCGTTTTTCGTACAAGATAGTTATCTAAATAAGTAAAAAAACTTATTTATTTTAACGTACAGATTATAATCCAAGAATTTTTCTCAATACTAAAATAAATTGCACCAAGCCTTGACATCTCAATTGAGACATAACTGCTATTTATATTTGTATCACAAATGTCTCGCGTCATTACTAAATATGAGTCCCGCGATGGAACACTCTGCCTAAAGCAAAGGGATCTTCACGCCCATATCCCCGAAGAGATAGGTAGAGGCACAACTAGGGCACCCACGACTAGCCGAAGACACTAAGTCCCACAATGTGATAGGTGGCAAGCCTATCGTCAACCGGGCACACATCCAATCCCGAGCAACGTTTTTTGTTGCCCTACCCGGTGATCGAACCCGGGACCTCACGCAGTCAAGTCCGACAACTGAACCGTTAGACCACAGAGGCGATAATACTGAATAAATAAATAAAAAACTTTTTTATTGCTACAGACAGATTATAATCCATAATCCAAGATTTTGTCTCAACACTGAAATAAATTGCGCAAAGCCTTGACAGCTCAATTGAGACATAAATGCTATTTATATTTGTATCACAAATGTCTCGCTAATTACTAAAATATGAGTCCCGCGATGGAACATTCTGAGTAACTCTCACAGTTTCAGTTCTTACTCATCGATGAATCAAACCTATCCGTTTGGGAATCTTAATTTATTACCGCCTCTGTGAAACATAACACAATACAAGTTTCCACACTCGGCGTCTGTAATTTCAGTGTATTGTTGCTGCATTATCTGCATACAAGAACATTGCTTGTTTCGTCTATCGCTGCGGAAATCTGGCACATTTTAAGTGCCCGATCGTTAGATTTCCCAGCCTATTACCGTTCCGTTGCTGATGCTGATTGAAGAATTTTGATAATATTACTGTTTAATAAAAGGTGATTGACGGCTGGAATGTACAGTCATCTACGCAAATTAAAAAGAGAAAATTTATAAGCAGAATTTAATATTTTACTAACTGAATTGATTTTCAAAAATCCTCATTATTCCTGATAACGAATATTGTATTTGGCTATGCTTCATATTTTATCATTAATGTTAAGAAACTAATGTTATATATTTTCTTTTAATCTTAATAACATCAGATAGACAAAAAACACTGTCGATTATGTGTGTTGTATCGAAAGACCAATGAATGAAATGACTTATAAAAAAAAACCATTTGTTGGCCATAACTTTGCTTTTTTATTACTTTAAAGATGTAAATTCCTTTATTAACCTAAGCAGACAGACAGATCGACAAAAAAAACTTAAAATTCTTCAAATACTATAAAGTCGTTCTGGTCTAGCGGATCCGAGAGTATGACAGCTCGTTAACTTGCACATAAGGACTTAACTTTGTTGCAATAATTGCAACGGATCTGTAAGTTATGGTAACTACATTTGACAATTATCTCCCAAGCCGTGTATTTGAGATAGTTTTTTTTTTATATATATAGAATCGACAGCCATTTGAGGTAATTTTTTTTATACTCCATTATTACATCCATAGGATGTATTTGTGGTGGACTCGGTGGACTGATGATCTGGTCGGGGAGTCGCTGGATACAAGCGGCTGTGGCGCTCTTTGGGGAGGCCTATGTCCAGCAATGGACGTCCTCCGGTTAACGATGATGATGATGAATGTATATGATAATACAGCTTCAAGTGCTGTAGTAGTTTTTGTACAGTAAGTATCTTCACGCCCATATCCCCGAAGAGGTAGGCAGAAGTACAACCAAGGCACCCACGACTAGTCGAAGACACTAAGTCCCACAATTTGATAGGTGGCAAGCCTATCGTCAACCGGGCACATTTCCAATCCCGACCAACTTTTTTTAAATTAGAAAATTTTCTTTATGTTGGCCGACCTGGGATTCGAACCCAGGACCTCATGCAGTCAAGTCCAACACCCGGACCGCTAGACCACAGAGGCGAGTACAGTAGGTTTTCAATATTGACAATGAATTAATACGCTGACTGTACATTAGTGTTGCTACGAGGCGAAATCTGTTGTCCCGCTACTTGCGCTACGGTACTTGTGTCGGCTATGTTTTTCTCCTAATGGATTTTGTTTTACCAGTCCGGTCGATAAATCACTCTCGACTGACTTTCATTGTTTTGAATTCGTTTGAAAGCAAGATATTTTTCTTCATGTCTCCGAGGCTTTTAATTTTATCAGACAATACTTGTCTTAATTCTGGTCTTGAGATGATATGGATTGCCCTCGGACTATTATTTTTTTTCCATATTAAGTATTTTCTTTCATATTTTGTTCCTTTGAGGTGTCCTTTTATGGCTGATTTGTGATTCGTTAGTTAGCTTTTAAAGACGATGAAGACTACAACCGTCTCGAATCTAGAAGACGGTTGTAATCACACTTTCCTATAAAGGTTACCTTGCAGGAAACTTTATTTCCATCTGCCAATGATTGTTAAACTTTTGCAACTAGTATTTACATCCGTCTATAATCCATATTACTATTTATTAGTACTTTCATTAAATCTATTACCAAAACTATCTGAACTTTTATTATACCTGTTTTATGTCTAATTTGGCGAGCATTTTTCTTTATATTTCATCTATTTTCGCACATTTAATAATAAATGTCCAAAATTTGAAGAACTCTGTGCCTTTTATGTTATAATGTTATATAATAAGGTTTTAACGGTGACAAAACCTATAAGTAATGTAGCTATGAACCATCTCAATCACGTCCGTTGTTAAACTAAAATATCCGTATCGAAATTTTAGGAGTTAGGTATAATATCAGAGACAGACAATTACACACTTCTACTTATAACACCCCTCTCTTTCCGTGGGGTTTAAAAAAAGTTTAGTAGTTGTTGCTTCGGCGAAGCTAAAAGCAAATACAAGTTGAGTATATTGAGATCTTTATTCTCTATCAAATTTGGTATCACAGTAATGTATGTAATCTTTGACACTTATAATACACTTAATTAATGGGCAATAAGTGTCAATTAATACATTAATTATATATGTCAATTAAATAGGGTAATTAAGTGATAAATTATAGTTATTTATCGTGAATGATCATCGTGACCAAAAATGTTATAATGTTTATTTAATCTGGTTGCCTCTGTGGTGTAGCAATCCAAGTATTGGACTTGACTTCATGAGGACTCGGGTTCGAATCCCGGGTCGAGCAACAAAAAGAAAATGTGGTATTTCCAGTTATCTAATAAAAACAAATGTTGCTCGAGATTGAATACGTATTGGTTGGCGATATGCTTGCCACCTATCACATTGTGGGACTTAGTGTCTTCGGCTAGTCGTGGGTGCCCTAGTTGTGCCTCGGCCTACCGCTTCGGGAATATGGAAGTGAAGATACTTACTTACTTATTTTAATTTTGGATTCTATAGCAGTGAAATGTAAGTAATGTATACAAATTTAAATAATGCTAAAATATGGCAAAAATAGTGATCGCTATGGCAATTAAGATATGTATTTGGAATAATATGAATATTTTAGATTAAAATTGTTTATTATCACAAGTATTTTTTCGTAGTGTCCTCGCAGTTTGTATATTTTGGTAGCAATAATCTTCTAACAGAAGAGTTAAGATTAATTAGAAATAACTTAAGAATTATTGAACTCGTCGTTGGGTTTAGGTTTACCAATCGTGAGTATACTAGTTTGAGCATTAATCAGCTGTTATCTAGCGTCTGATGCGGGGAAGTGACGACCCCATCGCACTTACGCCTGTGAAATAATCTAGCTTTATAGATTTCTGAACTGAACAATTCACTGTAACAGTCATTCGGACTAGGTGGTTATAGTACTGTTGACTTACGTATACCTGCGGTTATTAAGTCGTTGGTCTCTGTTGTCGCGTTCCTGTTTGAATGATAGGGTAGTGTTTGCACGACCTGTCATCCCAGTGTTACGTTGGCAACGTGCCTTAAACATCATAGTGTCTACAGGCAACACCATAATATTTCACCATTATATTATTCCTAATAATCGATATATCCGCCGGCTTCATTGTTTTAGCCCCCGACCGAAAACAGTGGTTTATTAGTTTGTTGCGAATGTGTGTCATAATTTAGGAATTAGGTCTTTCTGTGGCATCATAATTTTTGAACGTATGGGTCGATTTTGATGTGAACATTTTGTTTGAAAGCTTGCGTAATCTAGATGGGTCTTAGCTATATTACGAGTAGGTTTTGTCAGAGGTTATTGAACATGTTTAATAATAGTTTTATTTTGCATTTGGATATCATAAAAAACTAAAAGTAACAAAAGTATCAGATAAAACAGTGTTAAAAAGATGTTACAAAATTATTTAAACATACCAACATATTCTAGGATTACTCATTTAAAGAATTGCCAAGCCATAGTTAATTACACACAAGTTACTTGTTCGCACTTTGTGTTTGATGTTACAAGTGTACACTTACGTCATGGGAGTACCAAAAATACATGAAGGACACGTGGTTCCCACATTCTGATCGCACTGAGATTAGAACTAATGTTATTGTATAGGGCGGTTTATTTTGCTGCGGTTACTATGACGTCATCGCCAGCTGTAGGGCGGATGACGTCACGAGAGCGGACGTCGACCCTTCCAGCCCCTGGCTGCCGGCGCGCTGCCCCATTCTAATATCATGAATATTATATAGCCTGCACCGTTGCACCGACCTGGGACAACCTGCGTCTACAGCCCTTTAGGGCTTTCTGTTCTGATTTTTTTAGTGCATATTATGAAATGACAGTTACGGAGAGTATTGAAGCATAAGTGACATGATCCTTACAGATCTCTCTGGCTTCTGATCGTTGATTTAAAAACGAATATTTTGTGTTGTTTGGTTAATCCGCTAAGAGAAAACTTTGTATTTTCCCTTTTTTATTACTATGGAATTGGGATACAACTACACTGTTTTCCTGATAGCAAAAGGTGACAATGTGACGTTGCAAAACTAAGACTGGTTTGGTAGTTAATGCGTAATCAATTTTACCAGTTGCCCTATCGTTTACGACATATAAATAATATTAAATAATAAATATCTCTGGACAACTTACACAAATTGAATCTAACCCCGAAGTAAGCAAATTATATGTTAGTCAACGACGCTAATACATAGAAATACTTAAATAGATACCAGAATAAATTTAATAAACAACCAGACCCGAAATGCTGACATCTTAATGTTCATCTCACAAACACCTTCCCTCGTCGGGAATCGAACCCGAGCCTCGTAAGTCGATGTAGTTAGGTGTGTACGTTAGCCACTCAACCAACGAGGCGGTCAAATACGACAATCGATGTAAATGCGACTGGAATAGGCTTTAAGCGGTAGGTAGCACCAGACCGCCGCGTTTCAGAACTCTGCGTTTTGTCTGTCATAATGTTAGTGATAGTAAACCGACTCCTATTTCTCAATAGATGTTTGTCAGAACAAAATCAAGCACAAGATTTCAACACCTTAGCCGTAGCTTAGCAATACACCAACACCATCTTTAGTGTCTGACTGATTACTAGATTATCCTCACAAGTGGATAATAAGGTCTTACTTCTTGACACTTGAAAAACAACAAACTGAAAGCAGTATAAAAATACTTGCTAGCACGTGCCATACTTATCTACAATCGCATTATATGCAATGAGTGAATTTAGTTAGTTAAAATCAGAGGTAAGAGTAATTTAGTTAATACGTGTGAGAATAATTAAAATCATGTGGTGCGTGCTTGCTGTTTACCGATGGGGTTTGATATTATACAAAGTTCCCCTACAATTCTGTACGTAAATATAAAATATTACTTGTACACAGGGTCGGACTTAGTAGTATAATATTAATATTTTAGTCAAACTATTCGAGTGTACAGGATATTGGTGGTAAACCGCTGCATCTTTGACATTAACATCATAGAATATAATTTAAATTTAGATTATTTTCTTGTTAGGAAGATATAATTGCTTATTGATTATTATAAACAGCAATCGCCTCTGTGGTCTAGCGGTCCGGGTGTTGGACTTGACTGCATGAAGTCCCGGGCTCGAATCCCGGGTCGACCAACAAAAAGAAAATTGGATTTTTCCAATTTTCTAATAAAAAAAAATGTTGGTCGGGATTGGAGATGTGCCCAGTTGGAGATAGGCTTGCCACCTATCACATTGTGGGACCTAGTGTCTTCGGCTAGTCGTGGGTGCCTTGGTTGTACCTCTGCCTACCTCTTCGGGGATATGGGCGTGAAGATATTTTATAGACAGCAAATGTGTTATAATATTCAAACTCACGCGTTCTTTAGTTACCAAATATGGTAATGATACATCGCTAATCTTTATCACGTATTTCCGTGGCAGTAAGATACATCTCCTAAATAAAGGAAAAAAAAATAAACTATATTCTAATTTATTTTGGAGTGAAATGGTTTTAGTAAGTTTCACTCCAAATAAAGCTAAATTATGAGCATAAAAATTCACTGGAAAAATTTCACGATTTTATCTTACCTGAAAATAGGCTAAGTAAATAAAATAAGTGTATCCGAAGATGGCATCAAAAATTTCTTAAGACGTACTTAAAGAGTACTGTGGAAGAAGCTAGGCAGGTTTGGAAGGATCGGAACGCTTTGCACTCGCTACTGTATTTACGCCGTAAGAGACTTGGTGAAGATATGTAAGTGAGTGAGTACTAAGTGAGCCCCTCAATTAATAATAGTAGAGAAAAACTTAAAAAAAATACTAAAATAAATTCAATATTAAGTTTTATTCTGGTATCTATTTAAGTATTTCTGTGTATTAGAATCGTTGGCTTAACACCCATAACACAAGAATATCATTTAATTACTTGGGGGCTAGATTCAATTTGTGTAACTTGTCCAGGAATATTCATTTATTTATTTAATATATATCTAAGATCTAGGAAAAAGAACATTTGCGTTCAACACACAAATAGCTGCCATGTTGGTTATTGATCCCTGGCCCCTTGGTGTGTTTGATTTGTACTAATAAGCTTTAGTTGTAAGGTATTTGACAAGCTTAATATTTGCAAACATTTTGATTTGATCAAGAAAATAATCCTAATTTTTTTTATGATAGAAGACAAACAAGCAGACGTATTACTTGATGGTAAGAAAGTCACGTCGCCTAAAGACACCAAAGATTATAATGATGCGTTGCCAAACTGAGACCAGGATGTTAGGCCTCGAAAAAAAGTAAGTTTACCGGCTACCTTATCCTCGAACCAGAACACGTCAAAATTGGAAAAAAGTATGTTATACTTTGATGATCATAAAAAAGTAGTCTTTGTTTTTTTTTATTCAATTGTTTTATTTCCATAGAAAATAATATAAATAAAAAAAAGCCTGATTCCAGCCCTGCTTACTCGTGGGAGTTTTATTGCCATTAGGAAGCGAGAAAACCCTCACCTTTGTGTAATATGTAATGGAAGTGTGTAAACGAAACTTGGTTTTTGTATGAAATAATATTCTTGTTGTGCTTGTTATTTTACCATTACTTTTGATTTAGTGGTATAAGTTCTGTTTAATTCTAACTTGATATACTTATGTTAGAGAAAGGCAAATCAAGTTAAAGGCTTTTCTGATTGTAAATGATAATTTAAGCTCAATAAAGCTGCAAAAAAATACCAATTTCAATAATTCAAGTACCTTCACGCCCATATCCCCGAACAGGTAGGCAGAGGTACAATCAAGGCACCCACGACTAGCCCAAGACACTAAGTCCCACAATGTGATAGGTGGCAAGCCTATCGCCAACCGGGCACATTTCCGACACTTTTTTTTATTAGAAAATTGGAAAAATCCAATTTCCTTTTTGTTGGCCGACCCGGGATTCGAACCCGGGACCTCATGCAGTCAAGTCCAACACCCGGACCGCTAGACCACAGAGGCGATTATAATTATTTCATCATTATATATTATTAATTATTTCATCTAAGTATAAAAACATTTAGTATTTTCCACGGTTCCCATATCATCCATGATCAGATTCAGACTTCGTGAAAATGAGACCACCTATGGTCTCATTTTAGAAGTATTCCCGTCTGAGCAACTATTTTTGGGCACCTTTTTCATTGAGCACCAAAGGTATTCCCATTTGAGCACTAATCAATATAATAGCTTGGTGCTCAACGGGAAACATTAAAAATATTTAACCTTATTACCTTTTGACCACCTAAGGTGCAGTAGCTTCTAGTAGCTTATAATAAAACATATCGAAAAAGCCACTTTTAGTTTCATATCATTTTGAGAAAACTAAGTTATTATGATTAATATCAGAATCAGCCTTAGGAATATTATTTTCTTGGTCTTTCGCTAACTTGAAACAAATAAAAGAAATCAAATTCATCGTAACAACAAAATAGTCTTTATGTTTGTTTTTTTTTAATTCAATAAAACTTCCTACTAATAGGTACTTATAACTGTACTATATATCATACAAGTAAAGTTTTTAGTAATTTTAGAAAAAATATAAACTCTATATAATTGCAACCGTCTTTAAGCTCAAGTAGTCTTTACTCTTATAGTTTTTTTAAATAATATTTCTTAGTAACACTTACATTATGTATATAATACAAGTAAAGTTTTATTGCTTTAGAAACGAAAAATTTGAACTCTATACAAGTTTAAGATTTATAAAACTAGTAAATACAGTATTTCTTATAGGCATTCTAAGCAGTACTGTTTTTTATAACTAAAATAGAGTTTATATTTTTCGTTTCAGGAACGACTAATATTGTGGTTTTCTTAACAAATTCTTAGAATAATAATCAATCAATCAAGCAGTAATGCAATTTATTTAGAAACACTTGTACTTTCGACAACATATTTTATAATTTTTAGGGCTATATAACAACTATATAACCCTGATAATGCTTGTACCGTACCGTAACCGGTTGGCTAAGCCATATATATATTGTGGAAAGTACAAGTGTTTTTAAATAAATTGCATCAAGAATGGAATTCCACCAAGCACCGACGATAAGAAGTATAGAATCTAACAATCAATCAGCCTTTTTTATATCACAATCCTTTATAATTATATTAATTACTAAAAACGCCACAACACTCAAAACATCAATAATGTAAATCAATATTTTAAAATCGCAGCTTTTCTAAGTAGTGGTCAAATTGTAATGTGTCCACTTTTGTACTCTTCTATTATTGAAATGATTAATTCGTTCCTTCTTTTCGCATCTTTTTGGCATTTTGATATTCCCATATTTTTGCGAATCTCACTATACCTGTTGCAGTTTTGTTGTAAAACACCTAAAATCTTTGCCAAATTTTTTGACTGTTTTTATAAATGATTTCATTAAAGGACGATTAGTGGCTTAAGCACCCTGCTCACCTGATGGTAAGAGACTACCGTCATTGAAGTTATTAGTGTGGCGGCAGGAATAGATAAGTCGGTGAATCTCTATGTTGGACAGAACTCTACCATTAGTGGTCCAATTAACCTATGTTATACCTCTTATGAAGTGTAAACTGTCAGGCACATGGTATATTCTACACAGGGGACCCGGAGCAACACGAGATTTTTTTTTAATGTACTACAATATGTATTGTAGGTTATTTCTTTGACTGGTTGCATATTTCTCCAAGTCGATTAAAAATATATGTTCAGAATTTACTTTATCATGTGAAGATATGATTTGTGATAAACGAAAAGTAAACGGAAACTAACATTTGAAGCAGTTTTCTTAATATGTTATGACATTTTGTTTGTCTCTTAGTTTTTTCATAAGTTAGAACAAAACAAAAATATCTTGAAGGGTGCAATGTACCTTTTACAATAACTTTCCAAATATGTACATAGAGTTTACTTAAATTAGTAACTAAGTGATTTGTGAGTTGTGACTAAAATAATGTAAACTTAAAGTAACATTTCCGTTTTCTAATAGCCCTGTCAATGTAACAGGAAGTTGAAATCGCCTTTTGAACCTTGTCTTAATCCTGTAATGTTACTCATGAATCTCGAGTTCAGGTAAATTGGAATCGGATTTGTCATTTTAGCACTCTGGCACAATACTATTGGATTTTCAACATTGAGTTAGATAATAATGAGTTCAAAAGTATCGCCTATGTGGTCTAGCGGTTCAGTTGTCGGACTTGACGCATGAGGTCCCGGGTTCGATTTCTGGGTCGGGCAACAAACGAAAATTGGGTTTTTACAGTTTTCTAATAAAAGAAAGGTTGCTCGGGATTGGATAAGTGCCCGGTTGGCGATAGACGTGCCACCTATCTTATTGTAGGACCTAGTATCTTCGGCTCGTCGTGGGTGACCTGGTTGTGCCTCTGCCTACCTTTTCGGGGATATGGGCGTGAAGATACTTTTTTTAAATATTAACGAATTCGATACTATAATCATTTTTTTATTACAAACTAAATATTAATAACCCGCTGACTGTGTTTAATAAGAGTATCTAAAAGTACGTATTCGATACTAATTTCCAGTTTGCTTTAAATCGAGATTCAGGAGTAACCCTACGATCTGTATGAGTCACGTTGTAATTTACGAACATTATACACAACGTTCACGGACAATGTTCTATCATTGCATAGTATAAAAGTTAAAACAGAGTCGCTTCTTCTGTCCGTATGTCCCTTTGTATGTTTAAATCTTTAAAACTTCGCAACGGATTTTGATGCAGTTTTTTTTATAGATTAACGGCCAATATTGGTAATCAAGCCTAATCCAAAACTCTCTGTCCAGGATTGATATTTTCATTCATTTTCGTGTTATTATGTATAGCAGAGATTCCCAAACTTATTTCATGTAACGCCCACTTTAAAAATCAGTAATTTTGTAGCGCCCCCTCCTCGTTTTTTTCGTCAAAAACCTCAATAATAACATGTAAATGTCTCGCCTGGACTTCAATAAAACCAATTTTTCAGTTTCCCGCCCCTCTCTAGGCTTCCAGCGCCCACAAGGGGGCGATAGCGCCCACTTTGTGAAAGGCTGATGTATAAGGATAGGCCGGCGGATACGCAGCTATCTAGATTGCTTGAAAACAATCTTTAGAGATACATTATTAACATAGGCCGAAAGTGTTTAAAGAGGAAGGTTTATATGTATATTTTAAACGCTTGCGAAGCCGGGGCGGGTCGCTAGTATAGTATAAAACAAAGTCGCTTCCTCTGTCCCTACATCACTTTGTATGCTCAAATTTTTAAAACTACGCAACGGATTCTGATGCGGTTTTTTTAATAGATGAAGTGATTGAAGAGCAAGGTTTACATGTTTCATAACCGTACGAAGCCGGGGCGGGTCGCTAGTAACCATAATCAAGCGGCTTTCTTTTCATCTTGGTTTCACAATTCACGTTATTAACGTAAAGATAATTAATGAATACGAAACACGATAAACATAACAGTTTACACATCGGCTTTTATCTGTCGTTTTGCATTTCTAAAAACATTAAATCTCAGTGAGAGGAACAATCCAAAAATACTTTCACGTAAATGTTTTCACTGTAACTATGAAATGATTGTTCTTTAACATTTACTGTTATGAATGTCATAAGAGTTTTTGTGCGGCATTTACTGTGAAAACTTTTGATTGCTCTGACCTATTTGGTTATTTGTTGTTCATATTATCTCGTATTGTTTGAAGTGTGTAGCCCCGTATTAGGATAGTGCATCGAAAATGTCATTGTATTCTGAACAGACTCAGAAAAAGGGGTATTCTAATTCCGGCTATTAGTTTTTTGTATGTATGTTTTATTTGTATTATTCGTCCACTAGCAAACCTTCCTTTACTTGACCTTTTTTTAAAAATATAGGTGATAATTCCGAGGTGGTTTCGTATTTCCCGCAGTAACCGGTATCCTGAATGTTGACTCGTGCTGGTAGCAACTGTTACACAAAACTTGATAGAAATCTGTTCAATTCAAGTTTTGCGTAAGAAGTGAAAAGACAAAAATAAAAAAAAAATAATAAACTTCGCTTTGAGTATCCTGTATTCAATACGCAGCAATTATTGTTTTTAAGAAATATTCCATGTACAAAGAGCCTTGAAGATTTTTGTATGAAGCCTGGCTTACCTACTGTCCGCCATTTTGTTTTTTTTTTTCAAAATCACATTCATTAATAATTCTTACAAAAATGGATAGCTGACAACAATACAAACAAAAAATAGTCTGAGACAATAACGCGTAAAATGTCACATTTCGAAGATATGAGCTCCCAAAGTTGTAACTTAGTAAACCTGTCTGAACCCCGTAAATTCGTAACCTTTAATAGTAAAACTTTAGTTGTTTTTATCTTCGGAATGTGACACTTAACGAGTTTTTTTCTAAAAATATTTTTTTTTTGCATTGATATTAACTATCCATTTTTGAAAGAATTATCAGTGAACGTAACAGTAGGTAAGCCGAAATCTTCATAGCCCTTTATTTTAATTACTGTTTTATTTTTTTTTTGTTTGTTAGGTCTACAAAACTGAGATGCAACTTTTATAATACATAACAAATTAATCCTTATGAAATAAACATTTTCTAAGCTGACCCCTTCTAGATGTAAACACAGCATGCTAAATAAATGAATAACAAAAAGCGACTGGTTTAGTTTGGCCTGGTCATCTTTTTTTTTTGAAATTTTCAGATGTTAGAATAATAACAATTTGATGCGGACATGAATTCAACAAATGGGAAGACATTAAAATGAGAAAATCCGTTCTGGATTTTTAAATGGTGAAATAAAAGAGAAAAGTAAAGTATCTTCACGCCCATATCCCAGAAGAGGTAGGCAGAGGCACAACCAGGGCACCCACGACTAGCCGAAGACACTAAGTTCCACAATGTGATAGGTGGCAAGCCTATCGCCAACCGGGCACATATCCAATCCCGGGCTACATTTTTTGTTAGAAAATTGGAAAAACCAAATTTTCTTTTTGTTGCCCGACCCGGGATTCGTACCCGGGACCTCATGCAGTCAAGTCCGACAACTGAACCGCTAGACCACAGAGGCGACCAAAAAATGAAAGAAAATTGATATAATTCCTTTTTTTAACTGTGAGATAAAAAATGTTCATATTAAAATATCACCTGTCAAAATTGTTGAAGTAAAATTCCATGGCACATCATTAAAATTATAAGTTATAAGATTATAAATATTCTTTCTTGTGAACTTTGGTGCAGAATAACGTTGATTTTTTTCTGGGAAGCACATACATTTGATACATAAAAGCGACTAATTATAATTATTCTTTTAAAAAAGTAGTCAGTTACGATATATATTCACTTCTTCAAAGGAAAAGCGGTACTTATGCATAATTGTTTTTGTAATTTGACCTAGATTAGAAAATTTGGATTTTTTATTAAAAAAAATATGTTGCTCGGGATTGGATACGTGCCCGGTTGGCGATAGGTTTGCCGCCTATCTCATTGTGAGACTTAGTGTCTTCGGCTAGTCGTGGGTGTCCTAGTCGTGCCTCTGCCTACCACTTCGTGGATATGGGCGTGGTGATACTTTTTTTGTTACTTAGCATAACTGACTTACCAAGTTTTGTTTATAGCCCAGGTCAACATTTAGCATTACTTTTGATGCCGGGAAATCTTCAGTTCCTATCAC
>NJDC01003776.1:500205-515520 GCA_002245475.1 Calephelis virginiensis
AAGCTTTTGAACAGATTGCCATTGCTTTTGAAATTTTAACTTGGTCCTGGTTTTTCAGGTAATATTTTTTCGTATATGAATATTTATTCAGAACGTATTTTGTGAGAAATAATTTACATTAAGACCTAATCATTTGATTTCAGTTGTTAGATACTTGATATACGTTGATAGAACTTAATGTCTGGCATTAAGTTCTATCATAGACCCAAACCTTAAGTTCGGTTTAGATTAACCTGTAGTTGGTTATAACTATATTTTAATCTATATATCGCCTCTGTGGTCTAGCGGTTCAGTTGTTGGACTTGACTGCATGAGGTCCCGGATTCGAATCCCGGGTTGGGCAACAGAAGAAAATTGGGTTTTTCCAATTTTCAAAAAAAAATGTTGCTCGGGATAGGATATGTTCCCGCTTGGCGATAGGCTTGCCACCTATCACATTGTCGGACTTAGTATCTTCGGCTATTCGTGGGTATCCTGGTTGTGCCTCTGCCTACCTCTTCGGGGATAACGGCGTGAAGATACTTTTTTTTAAATCTATAGATGGAAAATGCTAATCCCTTATATCATATAGATTATTAGCGCAACCAGCTAGAGAAAACGACCCTATTGCATAATTTCTTATACCTTATAGAAGGTAGTTAGGTACCTACGTATTGAAAATAAAAAAAATATGGCATTGAACATTTTACAAAAAATTACTCATATTTAGAATTATCGCGTTTAGCAGTTCTTACGTCGATAACTTCATTTATAATCTTTATCGACATCTGCAATCAAAGAAAAAATAAAACTTTTTGTGTTTGTTGGTCAACAGCTGTACTCTACATACAATATATTTTAGTTATTAATGTAAGCTTAGTCAACGATGTATTATGATAACCTTAAAATATAGTCCGAAGCTTTTCTCTCATCACTGGCGGACATTAAGTTATTTGTTCCAATTCTCTGAGTTAAAGTTGAAAAATTAATTAGTCTTCGACCAACATTCTGAGTTCATGACAGCTTAAAATAATTAGTTGTAATAGTAGACATTATAGGCGACCATTTGGTTTATGTGTTATTTTTCAAACGGCAAAAAAGCAGAGGTGGTTTTCAATTTAACATTTACTCCTATGTAAATTATTAGCCGACATGTCGAACTTAGTTCACTTGCCACTTAAATCTCGAAAATCTGCCCTCTCTGGACGACTTAGCGGGATGATATGTATATATAACTAAAACGACCTGTACGTTTAAATATTTCTGTACATTCGAATTTCAACAGAATTCTGTTATTTATGTCTGCTATGTCTAAACTACTAAACTTAAAACTTTGAAAAAACCACAGACGTTCTATATAACTGCACATACAACGAAAAAATCGGACTATGAGTTACATCACAATTCAGATATTAACTTTTACACCTCTCCCATGGGAACCCCATTAGTGAGCAAGATGAAAGTATCCAATAACCTTGTTAAGAAAAAAAATAAGTACCAGATAAATGTCATTGCGATAGGTTTAGTAGATTCGGGAAGAATTACGGTCATGTTAAGTGCAGTCAGACAAACACACAAAAATTCTGAGAATGCCAAAAATGATCCTTTTTACCTATTTGTTTAATATCTTAAAGCACAGAATTCACAGATAGATACCTTTTTTTGTATTAGACCACTCAAAACTTTCTACAGTATTATACGGTTTTGATAAAACTTTTTTATTGCTTAGAATATACCTCCAAGGTGATCCATTATAAATTTTCTGACAATAGTAATTGCGCTTGTTTAATTAGTATATTGATATTGAAATTGATCTTTTGAAGTTTAAATTGTATAACTAATAAATAAGTATAACAGCCTCAAAAGTAACAACAAATTTGTCGCTTGTGTGCGCAAACCTTTATTATCTTCGTTCGAATTCTCTTAATTTAGATCGAGAAACTAAGTTGGTGTGTGACTAATGGCCTGCGGTTGAGTTGGATCGTGAGAGCTTTGAATAAGTACTGAATTGCAGATAATATTATTTTACTGAGTCTAATCTGCTGCTATCTTTATGCTTTAATAACAGCCTCACAGTTTATACTCTAGACTTTAATGACAGTCGATTTCGCGCCAGCGGATATTATTTATTATATTTGATTGCTTTGTCCCAGTGTCCGATTGATGTAGTGGTTTATAACGTTTACTGTATTTTTTTTATTGTAAATTAAAACAAGCACTTTCTTCTTAACAGCCTTCCTATATATAGATTTCCACCTATTTAAGAAGGTTTGTAGAGATCATCGCAATGACAGATGTTCATAAGCATTTTTGACCGTTTTCCATTTTCAGCTTCAATCTATTAAAAAGAGGTGGAAACTCCAATGGTAAGAGACAACCTTTGCCTTAATAAATGCAAAGACACAAGTGGTGATACCCACTAGTTCAACGCTATCTTATGGCCAGATTGTATGATTATGGACCTTAAATCGCTCGTGTGTTATCCTATGGCGGTGTCGAGAATCTCCGAAACTAGCGTGTTTCTATGAGAGTAATGAATGTTGAGGAAGCTAGACAGGTCTGCAAAAAACGTGACACTTGGCAATCGATTCGATACTCGGCTTACCCCGCAAGAAACTTGCCATGAAGATGTATATGTTAGACCTTTTTTGCTAGTCTATTACCTACTTGACCCTCCAGGTCGGAACACAAACTGCTTGCAGACTTTTTTTTTCAATTTCGTTTTTTTTTTAATTTAAAGCTCATAATTCTTATTTTCGTTACAGGTAAGTAAAAGGATTGGAAAGGAAAAGGAAACTTAACAGTTGCCGATTGAGTAAGTCAATTTGAACAGAATGACTAATATTTTTGTTTTCACTTGCCGTGTGGTGGTTTTATGAAGTGTAGTTCCAATCCCACTGTTTTTCTTTTGCTGCATCTCGTGCTGCGAAAAAATGGCTGCGATTCCGAACCTGTGGTAGTTTTATATTTATGTCGAAGTGCACAAATACCGCTTATATGTTAGACCAAGCCAACGTGAACTTTCTTTAGGTGAAATGAAATGAAATCTACCTATGTATTTGCGGAATATGTGTGTTTAAAAGTTGTTACAGAATAATTATTCGTACTAACATATTCTACCACTAACTTAATTAAATATGTTGTAGTTTTTATTTTTGTTATTTATATATTTTTACATATAAATTCGTTAAAATATATTTACCACTAGGCTAGCACTTATTAATTAAAGCAAAAATTAAAACGATCGAGTTTTACCCTATATATCATATACTACCACGGTTTCCAAATCTAACCAGTCAGGAGAAGTGTACAAGCAAACTAAAAGAATATGCCTTTCACTCCCATTTACTAAAGTCAGCTCCCGTGCCACTTCATCACCACGTATTTGCCTCAATGCACATAGGGCTAAGCAATGGCCCAAAAAGTGTTCCGCATGCAGTACATGAAAATTGTTTTATTTGCAAATTCAGCATAACGTCAGCTGACACTTTTGTTATATAAAAGTGAAAATTTGTTATTTTTGTACCTGTGTGTGACGAAATTTAGTAGAGAGGTGTGCGGTATCCCATGTTCCGAAGACAGAAACGGTCCTTTACCCAGATATTTTGATAGATACCCGAGAGAGTTAGAACTTCATAACATGGCAAAACCACGGAAAACCAAGTTCTTTAATCAAATTTGATTACATTAGATATCAACTTAGCAACTCGAGTTTACGTTTTGATCAAAGAGCTCCATCCTAAAGTATTTTGTTTAGGTGAAAGTGTAAACAAAGGATACGGGATTGAGCGATGTTGTTAAAAATAGTTACACGTGCTATTCGTGCTGACAGCTAGGGTTACCATATCACAAAATTCAGGGTTTCTTATTATATTTCTATTTTTGTATGTCTTTTGGTATAAAATTGGAAACGTATATTTTATTAAGTATAATAAAGTTATAGTGGTTGAAAACTCGAGAGTTTAATCGGAATTTGTATGTTATGGTTTGAAGTGACAAAAAACCTGATAGCACATTACTTATGCAATCAAATATTTTGATAAACTTAAAATCTAAGACGTTGACTAAAGACTTGACAAGTTATATGAATTTTTAACCTGGAAATAATCAAATTATAAGTGTTAATCAACGATTTCAATACCCGAATACACATATAAAACAATATGCTAAAGTAAATTTAAATTAACATGTCGGAGAACAAATATTAATCTGGTTTGATCACACAAATGTCTGTCCATTTTGAAAATGCGAATGTCAAGTTCGATGTAGTTCATTCATGTTATACTCTAAACCAGCCTTTCCCAAAGTGGGCGATAACGCCCCCTTGTGGGCGCTGGAAGCCTAGAGGGGGACGGTATAAATCTTGAAAAAAATGTTTTTTTTTAAACTAGGCGCAACAAATATGTTATTGAGGTTATTGACAAGAAAAAAACGAGGGGGGGGGTGCTACAAAACAACTGATTTTCAAAGTGGGCGTTACATGAAATAAGTTTGGGAACCTCTGCTCTAAACCAATGAAATAGTTGAACTTAAGAGGTAAATATTTATTGAAACGAGTCAAATAGATTTTCTAGTATGTAATTTTCATCGCCGGCGCTAGCCGGAATTTCTAAATTATTTTCCACAATAATTATATATATAATTCAGTATTTTTTTGTTTATCTTAAAAAATGTTACTCTTAAACTTTCCGATTATCCTTATTAAAAGAATTTTAATAAACCTAAAACCTAAATGGTTTAATAATAAAATTAATTTTATTTAAAAAAGACCAAGAGGTAACCCTACTGACGGCGCTCTAGCACGTCTTTTCATTTATCTCCTGCTTTTTCGACTCTTCCATTACGAACTGACTGCTGTTGATGTTTTCACGTTTCAAATTTAATTAGACTCGTATTCTTACAGTAACCATTACGTCCGTTTCGAATTGTAAAAAATGTGGTGTGTAATTGAAATGTTTAGTGTTAGTTAGTCTTATGACACAAATGCCCGAAACCGGAGTGTTGTATTTCCCAAATTCACGTTAAAATATGCAAGGTTCTTTATTTTACGATAACTTAAATTCCTGAACATTGTAGATAATTTACTGTTAGGTAGGTATAGTCATATATTTTTGAAATTTGAATGTATGATACTGTCGGCGTGGGATAGATTTTCATAAATATCTTATCCCCCGTAATTGTCCTTATTATTAAAAAAAGTAGGCTTCGTTTGAACTTGGATCTTTACTTATATGCATATAAAATTTCATCACAATCGGTTTAGCGGTTTACGTTTTAATTTTAATTGTGATTTTTTTATATGCTTAAAAAACACAATTAAAATTATTTTCATAATTTTTTGACCGTTCATAAAATCGTGGTTACTCTCCTTTTCAACACGTCTTTTACGATTATTGTTGTACTTTTTTTTATTGGCATGTTATATTTATGCTACGAGGTATGGTAGGTTAGGACTTGCAAACTTTGTCTAAGGTCCTAGTTATACAATGACGACACACATTAAGGCGAAGGTTGTACCTTACGAACAAGATAGCCGCCCGCTTGTCGCTATCTTATATTTGTCAAAAATAGACCCTTTACATATAAATCTTCAAAGTGATATCCCTAATTATCGACATAACATTAACAAGGGCGACTTGATTTACAGTCTCATGATGTCAGAGGGCGCTTTAAATTAGAGTCTGTCGTGTGTGACAAGCGATATATTATTTTTCTCCTCGTTCACTAAAATATTCGCTCGGTCCTCATCCTCGCATCGTGACGGGCTATTTATAATGTTTCCTTATTTAGAAATCGTCTTACTGCCAGGCTTATTTCATTTAAATTCCCGTCTTACGAGTGTAGAATATTGAATTTTTTAAATTAGGAATATTTTTTTTTTATGATATAGGAAGGCAAACAAGCAGACGTAATTCCTGATGGTTAGAAATTCACGCCGCCTAGAGACACCAAAGGTGGTAATGGTGCGTTGCCAACCTGAGGTCGGGATGTTAGGCCTCGAGCAAAAGTAAGTTTACTTGCTACCTTACCCTCCGAACCGGAACACGTCATGGCGTTATGGCGGCAGAAATAGGTAAGGCGGTGGTACCAATCCGGGCGAGTTGTTGCGAAACTATACCACCTAGTCAGATTTCACGGTGTTAGTGACGGTAAGCCTATGCTCGCCTTTTACGAGCTACCTGTCAAGGAAGGCAGATGGTCTATTCTGCAAAGGTCCGGGCCACCAACACGGGGGAAAATATCGTCATTTCCTTATTTTCTTAGTGATTATCGGGTATCGGAATACACACAAACGAATATCCGATCTATACATATATTAACACGTGATGCCAATACTTTGAACACCTTTTTACGAAAATTGCGTAGAAGCAGGAGCAAACATTTTGGCATACTTATAGTTTATGTCTAGGAGTAGTGCAGAACGCTAATGTTTTTCAAAAATAATGCTTATAAAGTACATTAAATTAATAAATAAAACATTACCCACACTATCATGCATTTGACACACACAAACAAATGTATTGATGATAAAGATAAAAGATCACAGATGGCGCACTAAAAAGTTTGAAAACAAAGTAGTTGGTCTTGAGAAACGAAGATAGCGTTCTTATCAACAAGATATTAAAATGTATTATGGTCGACCAATGGGCGACCACCAGTTATGGAAAATACGAAATAGACGTTCGTCGTTCGCCTATACCTGCCAACCAGGTAGAAAACATTTCATAAGTATTTGATATGATAAAATTGTATGTTTTGTGTTATAAAATAACGAGCTAGCAGTGAGTTCTCCTGGTAATAAGAAATACCATAGATGTTACATTGTGAGTCACAAGTCAGCGATGGGGTTTTCGCGAGTCCACGCCGACAAAAATATTAAACAAAAAACCTATTTTGTAGCCTCTGAAAATTATATTAAAGTTTAGCATTAAGTTTTCGTAGCAAGATTAATTTCTTAGACTACGACATTAATCGACTAATTCTACTAAGACTCTTATTAGAATTCGTCGAGCGGAAAACATCAAAAGCAGCAGACGAATACCAGATGTGCATTGACAAAGTGCAGATTCTCTGATATTGATAGTATAAGTATAAAGTAGCCCGTTTTTCCTTAAAAAACATAATTGTTCCATTGGTTGAAAATTCCAAAACTTCTCAATATAATGTGTTGTTAATTAGTATACATCTTATCTCTAAAGCATAAGACTAGTTAAGGATTTACATTTCTAATTGCATTTATTTAATTTTAGTTTAGTTTTTACTTACATGAGCCACTCAAATGAGTGTTATATTATTAAACAGTCTTTATGTGTATTTTTATTCCTTTGTACAACTGTTTTTGTATTAACAAGGTGTAAATCTTGTAAGTACGTAAGTAAAGATAAAAGTCAAAATTCAAAATGGCGGCCACCGAGCGCCCGTAAATAGAAAAATATTGAGTCTTAGCACTATGTCATGCGACGTATCCTTAAAGGGATATAATTTTATTATCATAAGATTTCTTTAATCATAATAATTTTGAAGGAACGAATAATGCAATTATTATGTAATTCGTTGGTATGTATGTTTTTTTTGTATTTGTTATGCAATTACGTGGCCGATAACGTATGGATTTTTAATCAATATTTTTTTTAAATGATAGCAAACTTTCAGAGATAGTTTCATAAAAATGTAATCGAGATCCGACTGGTAGTTTATGAGTTACATTTAAGATTTTTAGTGTATCTCGACGACATGGTCATAAAATTGTTGTCGATTTGCGCTTAAATTATAATTTGCAGCATTTAATTTTATACCTGCTTGGTTTTTTGAAATTAGGGTTGGATTATATTTACGTGTCTCTTGTCCATAACACAGATGACGCATAGTTGGTGACATAAGTGACGATTTCCCGCAGGGTTTCTTCGTTACGCTTACACTTGAATGAACGAATGAATACACTTTATTGTGCACAAACAATTACAATATTAGATACTGTCACACTTGAAGTACTTAATACTTGTTTGTTAAAATGCTAATAACTACAAAATATTCTTTGTAATGGAAAAACACAAACGTTTTGGTAGAAAATTCATATTTGATAATTTCCATCGTCGGCGATTGGTAAAACTTCCAAATATTCATATTTTTAATGAAGAAAAACTTGTACTGTTTTACGTGTCACTTATAATTTGTTATTTTATAAATAGCCTACCGGTTTCACTTAAGACAGCATCATTAAAGTACTCTAAGTTAAGTTCTAGTCCTGATGATGTTGTCATAAGCGAAACCGGAAGGCTATTTATAAAATTACAAATTGTAAGTGATACGCAAACAGAACAAGTGTTTCTTCATTTAAAAAAGTAGAATATTCAACCTTAATACTATTATCATCTTATTAATAAACATAGACTAAAATACTTCAAAGTTTATGTTAATATCAGTATATCAGTGTTGTAAAGACTGTTTCAAAGCTTAAGTTGACGTTAACATCAGTATTACAGTATTGTAAAGACTGTAGTGTTACCTAAAACCTTGGAGAACTTTATTCTATGTTTATTAATAAAGCAAATACTGATTTCTTGAGACACTACCCTTATTAGAAGACATAGACATAGACAAGGTTCAAATACAGACTATAATATCAACATAACATACCTTCTTCTTTAGTCTATATTTATTATTAAGACGGGTATGGTCTAAAATACGTTATTGTAAAATTTTCTAATATACAACTATGTAAAACTCCAATATACAATTTAAAACTTAATTTATACGGAAATGAGAACCGACATTTTAAAATGAGACTAACCTGAATTAAATCTAAGTCTTACAAATTTTAAAATACATACTTACATCTCCATATTTATTATAACATCTTCGACTCTTTCTTCACATACCAACAGGTGGGTTGAGGATTATTAACTAATCAGTGCTAAAAACATGTCTGAGTTTGAACCCATGTTTCCTCTTAATTACAAGTTGACGTCAGTCGAAGGATTGCGAGTCAGCCATTACTGCGAGCCCTGGTGCGGAAAAGACAACGACCGCTGCTTTCTTTGCACTACAAGTTGCCCACAACAGTTAACATAAACATCAAGGTCGTAGTTTGGATTAAGAAATAACTTTATATTGTTGTCTATGAGCGTATTCTTGTCTATGAGCGTTGAGGTAGAGACAATAAATTTACATTAGACACTGCATTTCAAGATTCACGTGTAATTAACTTTTTCTGCCCAGTTTTCGTCTTTGAATTATTTATTGAAATCTAACGCAAAAATGTATGAAAAATGGAAAATCAACTATATATATAATATACTTCAATGCTGCCGCACGAAAGTAGTCATATGACTGTCCGCTAGGAACGCTGAATTCTCATTTTTTTTATGATATTGGAAGGCCAACAAGCAGACGGATTTCCTGATGGTAAATTCACGCCGCCTAGAGACACCAAAGGTGGTAATGGTGCGTTGCCAACCTGAGGCCGGGATGTTGGGTTGAGGCAAAAGTAAGTTTACCGGATAACTTACCCTCCAAACCGGAACACGTCATGAAGCTATGGCGGCAGAAATAGGTAAGGCGGTGGTACCAGTCTGGGTGAGTCGCTGCGAAACTCTACCAACTAATCAGATGTCACGGTGTTAGTGACGGTAAGTCTATGCTTGCCTTTTACGATCTGCCTGGCAGGAAGGCAGATGGCCTATTCTGCAAAGGAGTCCGGACCAACACGAGGAAAATCAAAAATGTTTATTGGAAGTGGCTTAAAACCACATGGCGGTGACTAAGTAAACGGGATGGTCAATTTGAAAAGCTTCAATTAGAATAAGTGAAGGGATTGAGATATAGAAACGGTGATGGCAATTGATAAAGTAGACAGTGTTCAGGCGCGTCGTTGAGCATGACTCACGCTAATAGCAGCAATTATGGCAGCAAGCGGTGCGACTAGTGCCGAGGCGAGAGCAGCTCGCCACGTGCCGGCCGAGATCGGAACCATCATGGAAATGTAGAATGCAGAACACGACAGACAATGTTTTTTTTTATGGAGGAAGAGTCAAATGTGCTGATGGTGCTGGTAGTATGAATTGTGAACAATTTATAATGGTTTCAAAAAAACCTGCTTGGATTTCATGTCAGTTAGATATTACGTAATAACGCATGGAAGAACATTTATTACTTTATACCTTCTAATCACTTGATGGATTAATATGATTTAGGTATTTTCGGAATGATTCTGATCAACAGCCAATGTGACCTTATGTGACATAAGAAAATGCCTGCTGTGGAATGTCATTATTTGCGATGAATTTTTTTAACTACTTTAGTTAAACGCTATTTAGACACATTTAACAACCACCATAACCATCAGTTATGATAGTGTTCATAAATGTTAAAAGACAGGTCTTCCACTATCGTGACATTTAGCACTCGATATCCTCTCCCAACCCCGTAAGAGACTTGGCGTGAAATTTTAAAGGCAAGTTGGGTTTTAATGTCTGGACACCAGAGAGTTCATTTCAGTCGTTACTTGTTTTGACTGGTCAAATATGGGAAGGTAGTTTAATATAAGAATGGCAAATGTTAATGAAACTACATGTTTTATAATGAATTATGAGATATAATGTTACCAAAATATTGTAAAATATGTTATATAATTTAATATAAGATCTTTGAACACATTCCAGAAATAAATTACTTTCATTTTATAAAACTTAAATAATGTAATATTTATAAAATTTTAAATGATCACTTTGGTAGTAGGTCTAAAGCTATAGCTCTTAAAATACCAGATATTTCGTCTCTATTCGCCTTGATACTAGTTGTTTCCTATTCTCAAATTTTATAACTAAAAGGAACGTAACTCATGGAAATATTCACGGACAATTTCGGTAATTATGAATGCAGGGTTTTGTGCAACTGAAGGTCGACGTTTGATTGTTATTTGTACAATGACAGACTGATTGGTGACTAAGGAGGAAACAAATTTTGCAATCTGAAAGTAATGAGGTCGGAAAATATGACAAGAAACGCTGCAAAAAGGTTATCTAGTACGATTGACTAGTCGCTAATTGCAAGACAGCTAGATTTTAGTTTTTCTCCTTGGCGTTAAGCAGTAAATGTATTCAGTGCTGCTGATGTAAATGGAGGGTTGTGTGTGCATTAATTATGGAGACATTATCAGCTGATGTACGAACATGCAACGTACATTACACAATATGCTCTTACTCTTAGCCGTGTTGGTCCGGGCTCCTGTGCAGAATAGACCATTTGCCTTCCTGCCAGGCAGCTCGTAAAAGGCGAGCATAGGCTTACCGTCACTAACACCGTGACATCCTACTAGGTGGTAGAGTTTTGCAACAACTCGCCAGGAATGGTACCACCGCCTTACCTATTTCTGCCGCCATAACGTCAGTGCTTTCCGTTGACGTGTTCCGGTTACGAGGGTAAGGTAGCCGGTAAATTTACTTTTGCTCAAGGCCTAATATCCCGGCCTCAGGTTGGTAACGGACCATTACCGCCTTTGGTGTCTCTAGGCGGCGTGAATTTCTTACCATCAGGAAATCTGTATGCTTGTTTGTTAGTCTGCTGTTGTCATATAAATAAAAAAATGAAATATACCTAGTCATGTTACACAAAACGAATCTTACCCCAAAGTAAGCAAATTATATGCTTGTGTTATGGGTGTTAGTCAACGATTATAATACATAGAATTACTTAAATAGATAACAGAATAAATTTAAGATAAACAAGGGTAGTTCAACAGATGTGAAAGCTAACCGCGAATCAGATTGCCTAATTTAAGACCTTTTGCTAAAGTTGCGAACCTCTGTGAACCATGTTCGATCTTTTTTTTGCAGATGAGTCATGACTAGCGGCTCAAATCTGGTTAAACATTATATCTAGGTTAAACATTACTATTAGATAATATATTCTTATCTTGTAAATCATTTACAGATATGCTCCTTACATTAACATTGAAGTATAAATTTCAGTTTTTGCTAACAGGACAATGATATAAACTCTTCATATCATTACTTACAGACTAAGAAAATACTTTGAAGTCAGACATTTAATAAGCGTTTAATTAAATGTCTTAACTTCACATAAAATTTTCATATTTCTCATCAGAATTGTAATCCTCGTCTTTTGTACTTTGGAAGAATTTGCATTATGAGGGGCCGGGCCTGGATTGCACTGGGCCCAAGCCTCGTCTGTATTATGTCTATCCGCTTTTAAATGTCACGCTCTTTGCTTTGTGAAAGGACCTGTGCTTCGTGCACTAAATGCCATCGTGATTTTGGTTTGTTGTAAACTTAAAACCGCCTCTCCGATTTTGTCTAACTAGGTTTGGGTGGTCGTTGTAGTACTGCTTTACATTGTACATAACATAGAAAATTATGCCTTACTTTAATGTTGTTCTGTGATGTTGGATTGTCTAAAGATTTTTAAAACTACGTTTTTTATAGAGAGAGAGGAAGAAGGTTTATATGTAAAATAACAAAGGAAATATTATCTACCCATGCCACATTGGGAAGTGCTGCTAATAAAGTAACACTCAAAAAACACCAGTTGGATCATGATAAAATTATTATGAGACCAAGTGAGAATCATTACCTAGCTTTCAAAAAAAATATTAATATTGATTTTTAACGGGCGAGTAATGGCGTAGTATAAAAAAAATATACAGTCAAATTGAGAATCTCATTTTCTTAGAATTGGTTAAGAATCACACCTTTTTTTGTTTACTATAAAAGCATCAACTTTTGGGTTTTGTTAACTATACAAAGCTTGGTGATGTTAAATAATTTTAAACACATCAAGTCTATTTTAAAGATATTTGAAAAAAATGTTTTCAATGAAAATTTGGTTTGATCTTAGGAATAATTCCGATTCTTTACGTAAAATGTTCATTTTAAAGCTTCATTTTGTGACTTCGAAATGTTAATGTAAGTGCCGCTTGTCTTTTTAAGTTGAATTTTACTAAGGTTTTACCATTGCTTGTTTGCCTTCCAATATCATAAAATAATAATAATAATACTAATGTCCGTCAATGCGGAAGACGTATTCTCAAATTTGACACTGCTGGTTTGAAAACTGGGATTTAATGGAAAGGATTGAGCAATTTTCGTGCTATTTACAGACTCTTTAGAATAGTGTGTGTGTTCAAAGAATGCAGCAGTTTAGTTGCCAGTGTTATGCGCATACGTTGCATGTAATTCATACAATCTAAAAACAGCTATTCTGATGGTAGAGTATAATGTGGGACCAGAATGTGCTATGTTCCACGAATGCGTTAACTAGATAACGGATGTAACACCAAAGTTTAACATTGAAGGTTTTAGTAGTTTCATTCTTGAATTTCCTTTTTGTCTTCTTATCAAACAATAATTTTAAAAGAAAGAAAAACAAATAAGTGTAATTGTTAAGTAAAGTTAATTTGAAAGCATCATGAAGCTGGTCACATATCTAAAAAATAATACTTAAAATTTTCTTGTTACCTTCAAGAAAATAATTTCAGACATAATTTTAAATATAAAAATCCTCTGTATTAATTGATATTCCAGAAGCTATAAAATATAAGTAATAATGGAAACGGTTATTTGACGATAAATGATATGTATTGTGAATGTTTTAAATGAGTAAATTATATAAAACGTATCAGTTTACTTTCCTTATGAATAATTTGCAGTCAAAATAACCGATAAAATTATGCTAAAGGCAGTTAATAATAAATTTTTGGTGACTAGAAATTAAAAAAAACATATTATTGGAATTTTTGCCTATAAACTAATACAAAAATACGAAATGCAGAAACATGATATTTGTTTAAAAAATATACTCAAATAGTTCAATACCATTTGCTAAGCGTAAACGATGTCATCATATGAATAAATTTGCATTTCAAAATTATAATGTGTCCTTGTATAAATATCGTTCAGCCATATTCAGGCAATAAAATATTTCTTTACTCATTTTAATTGATTTTGTACTACAGGCTAAGCCTCAGTGAAAGTATCACTTAAAAAACCTACAATAAGTTTAGAGTACATGTTTCAAAAAAACCTCTCTATAATATTTAGATTTGCATCCAAATTTCGCAATTCAATTTGTGTAATATTATCCGTGTTTTATTAAGACACGTGATGATTAACGGCCAATGTTAATAATGTATTTCAATCTAATGGATTTCAAGCAATCTAGATAGCTGCGTATCCGGCGGCCTATCCTATACCTAATTGCCATATTTATCCTGTCCACACATATGCTATCGGCAAGCGATAACATAAAAATGGATCAAAATATCAATCTTGGACAGCACGTTTTGGATTAGAATTGATTATTAATATTGGCCGTAAAACATTAGCGGTGATCTTGGTTCATTTCTGCTTGTCTGTCACATTGTTTTAAGAAATAATATATATTGTATCTATACAGACACCAATAGTGGTTGAGATCGATCAAGTTTCTCTTTTATACCTAACATGGTACTGATAAATTACCTACTGTTTTATTTAACATTACTGGATTGGACTAGAAACTAGAAAGTAAATGGGTGCCTCACCCACACGTTTCAATAACTAATCCCACGTGGGCAGGTCATACAAGTTGCAATTACTTTGTTCATACTTTTAATCAAAGATTAAGTCTCGCGGGTCTCATAAATTACTATTATTTATACAGTTGTTCAATAATTCACTGAAATATAATTTTGGCTCTACATTTGTATTGTCTGATGTTTTGACATCATTCGTGTTAATTGCCTCTGTCTGTGTCCTAATTACTTCATCATTTACCACCGACACGCCCTAGGCATCGTTTACTCATTTCATATTAATTATTAGATACTTTTTTGTGGGTAATAAGTACATAGAATTCAAAATGTATAAAATGCAAAGCCAATTGGTTATTTTGAAAGGGCTTAAGTCCGTCTGTTAATCTTTTTTAAACAACAAACAACAATCTATATCCGAAAATTTTGTAGGGCCTATTTCAATTATTTCCTATTGTGAATACTGTCTTATCTGGCAAACAAAATCGTAAATTAACGCCATATGCAGATATAATATGTGGAAACTATATGTGTAACTTGCGCCCCTTTCAAAATAACTGATTCAAATATGTAAAAATGCATTTCATGGCCAAGTTGCTTTTCAAATGTACAGAATATATAATTATGACGTATTCGAAGCCATGGATAACAATCGAGCGTTCTGGTAAAATGTAACGCTGAAATATCAAATTGCACACTTTAAATTATTTAACTATGCAAATGTAACCGTGTCAATTTACGCAATACTGCAAGGGGATTTATTTCTAAAATAGTTAAATGCAAGTAGAACGCAACTTCCCACTTTAATT
>NJDC01003776.1:515613-542357 GCA_002245475.1 Calephelis virginiensis
CTATCACATTGTGGGACTTAGTGTCTTCGGCTAGTTGTGGGTGCCTTGGTTGTACCTATGCCTACCTCTTCGGGGATATGGGCGTGAAGATACTTTTACTTCTTTACAAAATCGTAGACTAACGCCATATGCAGATATAATATGTGGAAAGTATATATGTAACTTGCGCCCCTTTCAAAATAACTGATTCAAATATGTAAAAATGCATTTCATGGCCAAGTTGCTTTTCAAATTTACAGAATATATAATTATGACGTATTCGAAGCCATGGATAACAATCGAGCGTTCTGGTAAAATGTAACACTTAAATATCAAATTGCACACTTTAAATTATTTAACTATGCAATTGTAACTGTGCCAATTTACGCAACACTGCAAGGGGATTTATTTCTAAAATAGTTAAATGCAAGTAGAACGCAACTTCCCACTTTAATTGCTTTATTAGTAATTATAATCTGGTACAAGGAATCTTCTGTGGGTATTAGTTTCTCGTGGAGTCGAGTCCACCTACACAGTTTTCTAGATATCTAGTGGGTAGAGAGGCGGGTTTGTACTGCAAATGTCTTATTGCATTCCTTTGATGCTTTATAAATTGCTTGAACTGTTTATGTATCGGCGCCGGCGATGTTTTAGCGTCGTCGCGCGTCTCATTTCGGCCAATTACTTTTTGATACAAGATACATTTGCCAATTTCCGTAGGATAAATATTTTTTTTGATATTTATTTAGTGATAATCATTTGTTTGTTAATAAATATAACTTATTTAATTAAGTTGCACTTCCATTATTAATAATTACAAAAGAATAAAAATTTGGCTTTTTTGTGTTAGCTTAGAATTTTTCCTATACGGAAGTTATAAAAACTTTCATGAAACCCTATTCACGTGTTATGAAATTTCTGTTGTAATTATTTGCCAAATTTCAGCGAATGCCTGTCATTTCAGCGTATAGTTTCAGGTGGGTGTTGTACAGTACTGATTGACTCACTTATAGTCAGTCAGTATTTTTCCTTTTGTGAAAACGGACATGCTTTGGTGTGTAATGATGTCAATTATATTGACTAGAATTACCAGCATTAGGAATTTTGTCAAATTTTGAATGTCATCGGCTTAAACTGTAGAGAACATTTATCGATCTTTAGGGTTGACGGTTGATTAGTATAACACTTCTGGAGTCTATTACTAGATCGAGAGTAATTGAAAAAAAAAGAAAGAAAATATTTGCTGACCTAAAAATAAAAATCTTGTTTTAAATGTCTTTTCTTGTGCCTTTTTTCCAAATGATGCTCTTCTTTGCAAACAGCTGTCTCGCTAAGTGTTTATTTAGGCCGAATGCAGAAAGGTGTGGTTAAAAATAGAATTGCACAAGTTGGTTGACCGAAACTGGTTCCCATTACAAGTCTGCCTACACACCCACGATCTTCCCAACCATTATCCAGTATTGGCTTATTATTAGTATTTGTACATATCCAAACATGCAAATTTGAACATTTGTGCGATTTGCAATGTTCACACTATACAAAAAACACAATATCTATACCGACTTAAATTTAATATTACGATGTTTAGGTAAACAATCAAATACACATTTTTACTTTTATCTGAAAAAACAACGTATTTTAAAAGTATCTTTATATAGAGTAGTTATTACATGATCAATTATTTCGCTTAAATTTAGATTAAGTCAGCCAATTTAAAAATAAAAGCGCATAATTTAAATAGTATTACTATACATGTATTTCTTTACTAACTAACACTCAACTCCTTCATATAGTTTCTTTACTTTGAGTTACAAGGATTCGTATTCGTATATTTATTAATATACTACTAACCTTTACCTCAGCTTCACTTGTTTTACCTAACAAACATACTTCCTTAACTTTTCGTTCTACAAATGATTAAAACTTTAAAAAAAGATAAATGTAATCAGTAGCAATTTTCAAATCAGGAAAAAAGAACTAATTCTTTTTTCACCAAGGGTAAATTATACATTAAACCTACTTTAATACATGCATTGGTTCTCAAATTGTGTAGTTTTTTGGAAGCTATTTCAAATAAAGACAAAGGTGTCTGACGGCTATAAAACAATTAGTTGCCTCCAGTTGTCTCCTTAATTGGTTGAGCATTTCTAACTTGTTCTCACGCTTACGGAATGGCTTGGCCACATTTTAGTTAGTTCATGTTGCGCGTCAGACATTGTTGGTAAATAATCCTATGTTAATAATTGCGCAGGTTCTTAAACTTTAACCTAATTTTCTATCGCTAAACTTTGAGCGTTGTCATTGACCTTCGTTGCTCGTTCCCTATATTTAATGTTGGCACTGTGCCTTTTTTGCCGCCACTCAGAATCTTCGTTCCGTGATTGTGAGGTTTCAGAATTTTCCTGCAAGCTATTGGTTTTTATACTAGTTTTAAAAAAAGGCGTGTTAATGTTTAATAATAAAATCGTAAAGCATAATATTATAAATAAATACATTTCGAATTTAACTAAGTAAGCAAATTATATCCTTGTGAAATGGATGTATTTTAATTGACATTCGGACCCAGAAATACAGAAACTTATGTTCATAATCCATACACAATTTCATGAAAATCGGTGGAGCCATTTGCGAAATTGAGAATGTGTGGACGGGAATTGCTCGTTTTAAAGTGTTATAAGTAAAAGTGTCTATACATAATTTTATATGGTATGTTAGAAACGCTAGTGCGGATGTGGTGTAGCCTGAATTTAATATCGCTCTAAGGAATGTTATTAGGTCTGAGATTCACGGTCTAGAACATAACATACCAGGCCAGAAATATTCTAATATCACCTGATTTCTGTTATTGCTTTTGCAATATTGGAATTTTATTAATACGCTCAGAGATGCCATTACATCGATCCACGACAATGGTATCGCACTTTACATTTATGAAAGCATACCTATTGTTTATTTAGGAACCTGTTCTATAACATTTTCAGAATGTTTTGTTTCTTTGAAAGGCAATCATGTCAGAACGTTTTCACTTGTAAATGTATTATCTATGACATGTAGTAGATTTTTAAAACTAGCTGATTTTTTAATGTAAGTCGTTTTCGTCAGATAATGTATTTTTAATTTGTTTAGTTACTAATTACGTAATGTAAAACTATTATTTGATTAAGTTGTTTAAATTATTTATTTATGTGTTTGACTCAATAGTTGTTTAAGCGATTCAATTATCCGGGATTTTGCTTTAAACTTAAGACATCTTGTCTCCAACTTCTCTCGCTTAGCGAAACGTGACTTCAGTTTTAGGTCGAGGTACTTTTAAAAAAAATCTAAATCAATAATAGTGCAATAGTTGTAATGTGATTCGCAAACTATTATTTTACGTTCAAATGACGGGAAATACGCTGTCATAATTCATTGTCCCGAAATATCTTAATTACTTTCAGATACGGTTCTTAATTAACTTTATGTTCAATGTTATAACATACTGGTACTAATTCTGCAGAGCACCAACTGACCTTATTTTAAGAGTATGCTATCTTTTTCCAGTGAAACAAAAAGAAAAGAGATAGAACATTTTAGACACGTACGATTAGTACGGACATGTAACGTTTTCCGAGGAATTAATTAAAAGCATATAGAAATGCCATGCACTTACAAATCTGACCGCACTGAACGTGTTTTGTCTTTTTCTACGAGTATTATTAGTTGAAAGAAGATAGCGATAACCTAAAATTAGTTTAATGAGTGCGCAACAAAATTACCACCATCATGTGTTGTAGTAAGATAATAAGCAGTCTGTTGAAAAAAATAGGGAAAGTTGTTTATTAAATACATATTGTGATATGTGAAATTCGTGTAATTGTAATGTAAAATAAACAGCGCATGATATTATGTAACGCTGACTATAAAAAACCTTTCAAGAAAGCTGCTAGACTGGTACTGCTAAATTTGTTAATACCACTCCATATACGGTATCTGGGATATGTAAACTGCAAAGACAACTTGATTGTAATATATGAATGCTTGTTAAATTTTATAAGGAGAAAACTGATTCCCCATATGATAATATACCGGAACAAGCAAATGTTGTGGTTTTTGCAGTATACATAAAAAAATATGATTGTGTCGTTTTTTAACACTTAGCCTGAAAGAGATGGACACTTAAATTGATTTTTTTTTCTCCATAAGAAGCTTTACTGAGCATCTTCTTCAACATTACAATCTAGTCTATAGACTAATGAGTAATTCTAATTTCTCTTAATCTTCTAAGTACAGTCTCTAAGTATAAGTCCATCAACTTTTACTTAATGTCTCTAAACTTATGTTCCATTGGTATCTTGAACTTAAAACACTGTCAGCACTATGTGAATCTACACAACACTACACTAGTTAATATGGCTTTGTCCTTTTCAGCCTTCTCGTTGTACCTGTGATATCGAGGAGCTGGATCGGCTCGATGCTCACATGATGGTGAATAAACTTAAATTGAAACGCAATAGTTAATGCCGTTAAAATAGAGTTATTTTGGTTAAAATATTCATGACTAAACAAATTTCGCGAATTAATCTTATCTCAAAGCAATGCTTGTGATACAGAAGCACATTTCACTTACTATAAAAGTTTAATTGGTTTTTTAGTTATACTGAAATTGCGTTTTTGTTTACTAAGGCAACCCAGGATTGAAATTTTTGTCGAATATTTGTCGTTTTTTTCGTAACCGTTTTGGCATTTTTTTATGTTAATGGAAGGCAAACAAGCAGACGGATTCACGCCGTCTAGAGACACCAAAGGTGTGTTGCCAATCTGAGGCTGGGATGTTTCGCCTCGAGCAAAGTAATTTACCGGCTATCTTATCCTCCGAATAGGTAAGAATAGGTAAGGCGGTGGTACCAATACGGGCGAGTCGCTGCGAAACTCTATCAGCTACTAGGATGGCACGGTGTTAGTGACGGTAAGCTTATGCTCGCCTTTACGAGCTGCCTGGCAGTAAGACAGATGGTCTATTCTGCAAAGGAGCTCGGACCAACACTGGGAATTGCATCAAGAACACGGATTGTAGAGTTTTTTCAATTCAATTGAAACGGTATCGTCTGATATAGTTAAGACATATTAAAAAGAAAGAAATTCACGCCGCCTAGAGACACCAAAGGTGGTAATGGTGCGTTGCCAACCTGAGGCCGGGATGTTAGGCCTCGAGCAAAAGTCTACCACTTAGTCAGATGTCACGGTGTTAGTGACGGTAAGCCTGTGCTCGCCTTTTACGCGCTACCTGGCAGACAGGCAAATGGTCTTTTCTGCAAAGGAGCCCGGACCAACACGGGGAAATTCTTGTCATTAATACGACTATCAGAATATCATACTTTTTATCAACTCTTTCGATGATCTAAAAGTTTAGTATGATGTTAAATATCCTTTTATTTTCAATAAGAATTAATCGGTTTGATGCAAAAATATTTTTCCAAATAAATGAATTCTATTTAATTATTAAGGTTTTTGAGCAAGCGGTACAAGTCGAATTAGATTCAGAAGCAATGCGAAAGCAGAAACCCATAACAATAAAACATGTTGCAGTATTTTGAGCACATTGAACGTACTCACTACTCATGCCGGTAATAATCTCATGGTATATAACTTAAGTCCTTAGATATTCTGAAATGTCCATGTTTCTTGCGAAATGTACAGAAATAAACTGTCCCCCACTGTACAGAGACGGATAATTCCGTCGATGCACCACTAATGCTCCTCGCAGCTGGAGATTTCGTCACTATTTTATTTTATCCATTACTAACCTCTTTGTACAAGACCATGTAAAGTGGTTTCATGGAGGAATACTTTTATGGACCATAACTATAATGTTAGTTTGTCCACTCGCACAGAGGATAAAGGTTATATATACAATGATGTTATTATTTTTAGTTTGCGATATAAATAAATATATTGTGATTACGTGTTAAGTCCACATACTGCTTTTCGAAATTACGATAGTATTTAGAAACTGTGTGATGGTCTTGAGATATATCATCCTAAATGGTTGTAAACACTGATTGTGAGCATTGGTTTGCATGTATTTGGACCTTAGATTTAATCCAAATATAATAATAATCGGAATTTGGATTCAAAATTTCCTCCGAAGTTACCTTTTTCAGAAAGCTTGTTTACATCCGTCTAGAATGTCTTTTAAAGCGAGAAATCATTATGTACCCATTAGACGGTTACTGCATGCAGGAGTAAGCTTGTGGTGATCTTATTGAAATGTAAATGTGTTACTATTAAATAAGTTTATTGAAACATAACCAACGTTATTTTTTATCTAGTGCTATAACACATTAAGAATATGATTAGTAGTTTCAGAATCTATTGAGAAACAATATCAATGTTTTATGATAATGTTTTATTTTTCAATTTCTATTTTTAATTTGTTGAACTGGTTTATATGTAGAATAACTTGACCATAATGTAAATCATATATATATCGTATGTTCAATGAAACTGGTAGCTTCATGCTAATTAACACCTCTTTTTATCAGTCACTTCGCAGGATTAAGTGTCGTGGCTCCTTTTTTTATCTTATCCATTATCCGCTTTCATACATCCCTATCTGCAATCTGTTTTATCGCAATGCTTAGAGGCTGTTCAACTATGCATTTGACGCCATCAATAATGTAATGCATCAAAGTATGATACTTAAAATAATTAGATTTTCTTTAATTCATATATGTGTACATTTCCAAAATGATCTGCATTTGAAAATGCCAGTAATACTTATTTCAACCTTATTGTTACAACGTACTGACGTTCTATAACTTTTTTTCATGATTTTATATTGTACTTTCAACCTACTGCATGAAATATGATATTGATAAAAGAACTGAAAACATGAATATTAACGTTATGCATTTTTGATGTTTTGGAATCGTTAGGGAATAATTTTGCATGACAAATTTATCAGTGTTGAGGTAATTTATGTGGTAAAATATTTATTCAATTATGGTATGTAATATTCATGTAATTTATTTTGTTCAAGAACAAAAAAAAAGTTATATATCGCTCGATACGCAGTATCTTCAAGCTGCCTCATAACACGATCTGCAGCCTTTTGAGCTAGCATGAAGGTATACCAGCCGGAGCTGTAAATAATTAAAGTGTGCAATGCACCGAGTAACACTTTTTAGGTAACACAAAATTGCCTAACGCCGCTTAAAAAGTTTAAACTTCAAAAATAAGTTGCACAATAACACAATATGGTAGTTCCTACAAAAAGGAAGAAAAAAGTAGGTACGTGCACACATTAGAACAAAACAGTGACCATAGAACTAAAAATCATTGGTGCAGAAGGGGCTATTAATAATTTTTATTGTACCTACTTACTAACATCGAATGTTTCGATTAATGTACTTAATTATTTCAAAAGCTTTTTTTTTAATTTCGGCCTAATCCTGATTCTTGATACCACAAACATAAGGTGAAGGCTGAATATAATAAACACATTTAGTTCGAAGGGCTGTGCAGTTTAGTGTTATTACCAGTACAGTTGTTAATTGCACGATATAACGTAAGTTGTACAAAGATAATAAGTACATTTAATAAAACATATTTAGTTGCGCAATACATATGTAAAAAAGTTGATGAGTTTATACTTAGAGATAGTAACTCATAAGATTTATTAAAATGTAAACTTCTCGTTAGCCTATAAAGATGGTAATTATTCAATATATGAACACAGAAAAGCTTCTTCATCAACATAAAGCAACAAAAGAAAGTTGATGATCGCTATTGAGAATATTTTTGCATGTTGAACAAACTTGATGTATGTTAAATTGTCTGCAATTAAAATTGCAAACTCTCTTATATTCCGCTAAAATTATGTTATGCTACTTCGAGATTTCATTATATTTTAGTGTAATCGCTACTACTATCTTGTAATGGCTATGACGTTTGACGTTTATTTCGACACGAAAATGTAATTAGAGATTAGAATTTAATTTATGAATACCGTTATTGTAACAGTTTCTCTTTATTTTGTCAAATGAAAGGTAGTCCCGTGAACAATGCTTTGTTTCATCGGTAAATTAAAAACGCTATTAACATTATCGGTGGTATCGCATTCGCGTGGTGTTCGTGCGAATGACCTCACTAATATTTTCACGAAATAGTTGTGTCGTTGGCACAGTACGCTCCGTCTGCACACGATAAATTTTTAGTGCAATGCAAACATGTCGAAAAATTTCAACCAGAAATAAAAGTTTGAATCAAAATGTGCGGCGTTGATGAAAAAAGTATCGCTGAAAAAACTTGTTTAAAATTATTTGAGTATTTTTTGAATGTTGCACGAATAGCCATTACACAATGACTTATGTGTATGCATTCATTCATTTCTACTGCAATGGTGACAAATACGAGAAACATGTAATTATTAAATATAATACTTTTTAAACATTTTTCGTTTCTTGCGTTTTTTATTTATTTTTTATATTGTACACTTTCAATAGTTGGCGCTTGATAAAACTTCATTTGTAAGTTTTATATTTTATATTTTGCATAAATTCCTTGTTTCTGTTTCTTTCTAATCTATGTTCATTAATTTTGCTATTTACATACATACATACATATATCTGTCTACTAAAAATACTAATACTAGAATTTGCTATTCAATGGGCATGTGTGAGATATTGCGTTGAAATTTTGCTTTGCGACTAATCCATCCGCATTGGCTGAGTAAATGCAATCTGCGTTCTTAAAGTTAATTCAAATTGACCCAATAAAGTGCAACACTCGATTTCTCTTGGCCTCGGCCTGTAGCACGCACACCACCAATTCGTTAACACATCACGTGACTGAACGAAACTTCGTTAATCCCAGTTAAAATACATTTGACAGATACCGTTTTTATTATCTGTTAAATTACAGTGAGATCTCCGAACCAGCAAAGCATTCATACGATTGATATTTAAATTCTATTTTACATTATGTGCGATATTGATAAAGAGCAATACTAAACTTAGATGCAAAGGAATATGGCAAAAGGCGTATTGGATGCATTATAAGCAGGTATAAATACATAGAAAGTTAAGTAGAGGAAAGTATGTGTTGAAAAGGGGCAAGCCATGCAGTGTTTAACCTGGTGGTACATGATAACTCCCTAACAACTTTAACATTTCTTACTGTTGCACCGTCTACTAACTAAATATGAGTAGCATCTTTTCATAGAGACTTCTATACATTACAAATTGCAATCATAATACATACCAAACAATTCTGTTTTCTGTTTTAAAGCAATCGTATTATCTGGACATAGTTTGTAATTTTTATTTTTTCTCGGCATTTGCACAACTATGTATCCAGTCAACTTTATATAATAAAATGTTGATATCGTTGAACTTCTTAATATCTACAGCTAATTGACCTCTGCTTAAACATCAGCATTATTAAGTCTTGTTGAATCATAGAATAGATAATATTAGACTGACCTCACTGTACAACTTGAATTTTAAACGCAGCACTTGAGCGCCGTCTGTCTGAGAGTCTATCAAATTGTTACGTAACTAAACGGTCGCAGAGATAAAATTGCGCCAATTTAACATGCGTTTACAGTTGATACATATTAATAGGATAGTGTGTGGCAAATGAGTAATTTCCTTTTGTTTTTCGAATTCCAATGTGACTGTTTTATGAGTATGTGTAAAATTAGATATGTGAGACTGAGGGAATTTTATTATCTATATATTAATACGTGATGCCAAAACTTTGGACCCCTTTTTAAGATAATGGCGCGGACGCAGGAGCATAAAATTTGGCACACTTATAGTTTATGTGTAGGAGAAGTGCAGAACGCTTATATTTTTCAGTAATAATGCTTATAAAGTACATTAAATCAATAAATAAAATATTACCCACACTACCATGCATTTGACACACACAAACAAATATATTGATGTTGACGATAACTATTCAGGAAACAAAGTAGTTGGTCTTGAGAAATGGAGATGGCGTTCTTATCAATAAGATATTAAACGGTTAAATGTAATTTACATCTCTGTCTTTAATAAAAGTGTTATCCCTCATTGAAATACAAATCTAAACCTTATTAATTGAATATAACGTGGTCATCGTTGCTAAAATTGCTATTGAGAATTGAATGCTACTGAGACTATCTATAAAACTTTACCAGAGACGAGAACTCAAAATAACAGATTTCAATTTCACATTGCACATTTACAGAATAAAAGTACTTTTGCATATATATTATTACTATAACGCATATATGTAGGCCTTTGACGTAGCCAAAGGCAGTTCGTTTCGCATAGCGGTAAAATGGGACCGGTAAAATCAAGAAGTGAAGTTCCTGTGCACGCTTCCTGAAATCCTGTAGATTAATGAGAGCGAAGCAATTACAAAGATGTTGCTTTATATAATGCAAACGTATTTTTAATTCTTCTCAATAAGTGCGATTTATGTGGTTTCGTACAAACCAGGTCATATGTCAAATTTTTTGCGCTACCTCGTTGCCTATTACGCCATTTAAAATCTGATATATATTTTAAACCATTGTGAGACGTAAAATATTTTTCAATTTTTAGATATCACACTGTATAGTGTATATATTATATACTATATGTATATATTGTTTTATTGAAAAAAATTGTTTTTAAATGTCTAAAATAATTATGTTTTACGCATTCAGAAACCTAATTTATTCTGGATTAACAAATTTGTTAGGAATATTTAAAGCTTTTAAAGCTTGATATATAAAATTGAAGCAAATAATGAACCTCGTGCTTAAAAGTTAGGAAAATCTTTAAATCCTGTATTGGTTTCATCTTGTATGATAGAACTGGTGAGTATTCTAACCGTCTAATGAACGTAAAAAGTAGAGGAATATTAAATTTTGCGGTGTTCGTGGGTGACCTGGTTGTACCTCAGCCTACCCCTTCGGGAATATAGGCCTGAAGGTACTTCAAATCAAGCCTATGCTTAACAAGAGCTGCAATTTTAATGATGAATTTTCTCAGAACCATTAAAGTCGTGTCAAACTATAAATATCTTTATAATTACGAACAACTTAGATCAAAACAAACAAGCTGAATCATCCAACCTCTAAACTCGGCATTTTGTCCAATGTTACTTAACGTATCGCTGAAACCTTTACTCAATACCATTCTCAAGCGTTTTTGAGGCATTACGTGCGTGATTTATTTATTACTAGTGGTCGCCCGTTGGTCGAAACTCGACCGTAATAAATTTTAATATCTTGTTGATAAGAACGCCATCTTCATTTCTCAAGACCAACTGCTTTGTTTCCAAACTTTTTAGTGCGCCATCTGTGATCTTTTATCGTTATCATCGATATATTTGTTTGTGTGTGTCAAATGCATGGTAGTGTTTGTAATGTTTTATTTATTGATTTAATGTACTTTATAAGCATTATGTTCTGCACTTCTCCTACACATAAACTATAAGTGTGCCAAATTTTATGCTCCTGCGTCTGCGCAATTTTCGTAAAAAGGGGTCCCAAAGTCTTGGCATCACGTATTAATATATGGATATGTACCTTATATACTTGCCCGCCTTCGTAACATCGTTCCACTTGATTGTGCTCAAAGTCTATGACTGGGCAGTGACTCGTGAACTGAAACATATGTATGTTAACTAGTATTGAGACACTGATTAGTTATCGGCCATTATTTTTTGTTACCAATCGTTCTTGAACTCCTTCAAGCGGAGAGTAAATGTTATTGGTAATTTAATGTGAGGTTGTTCGAAGTAATTGCTCTTAAATGTAATTTTATAAAAGCTTAGCGTAACAACGGTAATGGTAATATTTTGCTTGTACTTGACGCAATGTCTCAGGCAAAACAATATTTAATAAAGCCTCCATAATTTCAGAGTTTTCCCTCTGTCGCTTAGTTTGGAGGGTACGACGGATGACAGTAGATCGTGCATTATCAACACTTTCTGTTTAAATTGTTTTCATCGTCTTTCTTATCAGGAAATTGGTTCGTTTGTTTTCTTCCTGTAGAATGATACATATAATAATATGATGTATGTTTTTCAGACTCCTCCCTCTCTTCTATTGTTTTCTTTATTCATGCATGATTAATTTAAACAGTCTAATGGTAATATTAGTTCATGTATATTTATTACACATTTGTAAAATCTGATAAGAAAATTTCCTGCTTACGTTTTTGTTTTTTTCTTTGTATAAAATCGTTACCGGCGACTTCCTCAGCGTGAAATAGTTACTTTAGATAGCATCACTGTGTTTTTTGGATACTAATTTTACTATCACGTGTAGATAATCCTATTATTTATAACGGAGAATTGAACTCGTATTTTTAGCCCATATGCATATCAAATTTCATTGAAATCGATCTGTCGATTATCGCCTCTGTGGTCTAGCAGTTCAGTTGTTGGACTTGACTGCTTGAGGTCTCGGGTCCCGGGTCGGGCAACAAAAAGAAAATTGGGTTTATCGAATTTTCTAATAAAAAAAAGTTGCTCGGGATTGGAAATGTGCCCGGTTGGCGATAGGCTTGCCACCTATCACATTGTGGGACTTAGTGTCTTCGGCTAGTCGTGGGTGCCCTGGTTGTACCTCTGCCTACCTCTTCGGGGATATGGGCGTGAAGATACTTTATGTTTTTGAAATCGGTTCAAAGGTAAAGGTGTAACAGACAGACAGACAATATTTGCATTTAAATATTAGTGAGGATTGGTATGGAAGTGTGGATCATTTTTCATTAGCCAATCAATGACCACTATTAATAACATATCTACAAAAATATATTGGCCTACTATCGTTTTGTTTCGAAGATATTTTATTAATTATTGAAAAGTACTCGTTACGGTAGTTTTCTGGTAACTGATCTAAAATACCACTATATCTTATCTTAGATAGGTTATTAATATTGCAATCGTCTTTGGGCAACTTCAATATTATTTTCATAGAAGTTTTCATTCCTTATTATCGTTATTTCGGGGTTGATTTTTAAAAAAAGTAGCATGTGTTTGAACTCGTCTTTAACTCGTAAATTTAAGTACCCGGTTGGCGATTGATTCGTCACATTGTAGGATTAAAGTACAATACTCTCGACTAATTGGGGGATTTCCTAGTTGTACTTCTCCGGCCGTCAAAATCAATATCCAGCTCTAAAAATATAAACATCACTGACAGTAATGACTGCTCCTTTAAGGAATGGAATTTGATTCTAGAACGTGAAATGTGTGATTCGTTGTAACAGAAACAGTTTTATCCGTTCAGTGCGATTGCGAGAAATAAGCTCCGATTAGAAGCCCAGTTTGGTGAGCTTCGTTAATCGTGTCAATTGTAAACATGCCCGTATGTCGGCGCCATCAGTGACTCATACAGTCGCGATGTGGGCCGACTTGGGGCATTGTGCCGAGTGTTCGGCTCATGCTCATGGCTGTAGGGAGCATTCACAATCACATGGATTGTATGTAAAGGAGGCGCAGGCGGGCGCTCGCAACGCCGACGCTCTTGAGAAAGCGCCGCAGACCGACGGCCTGACCGACTTACAACCGAAACAGTAACTGCACAATGAAATATCGCCAGCAAATGATCTGTTTGTTGGTGTCACGCACAAACTGCCGTTTGGACAGAGTTATCGGTTATCCTTTCATTGTTATTTATTGTCATCTGTGACTCTGCCAATGTTTTATGTGGGGATGTTAGAATATGCAATTGAATTGTGCTTGTGGTTTCTTATTAGAAATTCGTCATTTTCAGACTACCTGTTAATTGGTTTAAATAATACATACATACTTACATATCTTTAAGCCATGTCTCTGATAGGGTAGGCAGAGAGTATCGAGTGCCAAACGTGACGATCACTACTGACCTGCCTGGCTTCCTTTACATTTATCATCCTTGTCATGCAACCACGCCGGTTTCAGAAAATTTTTACACAACCCTCGGATAATACCCGAGCGATTGCAATGTCAACCTAGGCCTGGGTACCTGGGTACTTTCATTAAATGCAAAGAAAATGATTGCACACCACAATGTGTTAAAAAATTTTGGTATGCTTAAATATCTTTGTAACAACTTCTTAACAAAGATATACCGCATATTAATAATTTTCATTTTATTTCATTTCATTACCCCAAATTACTGTACCCTCTAAATCGGAACATATACAGCTGAGCACTGATCTTATATTAAATTAATGTCAACCAAAATAGTTGATTTATTGTTATCAAATCAATATTTGTATTATTTAAGAATTTGTATGTCACTGTACTTACAAAAATTTTGACGCGTCCAAAAAACCGTCGCTGACTGTTCTTCTTGTGTTTGCGAATGTCACTTTTATGATGCTGAGCTTGCAGTTTGCTCGGTGACCTGCTTAAAATTCTAAAAATAAGCCATTATGCATTTTAAAATTGTGATTACATTGTATGGGTTTAAAAATTATATTTTGGACATTCGTTATTGTCAGCTTAAAATATTGTAAAACTTTTCATTACTTTTCGTACATACTCTTCATAGCATTATAAAAAAATGAATAAAGGAGGCTTTATCTTGAACTTTTATATGTTATTTGTGTATTTTAATCGATTTCTTCGTTATTTGTGAACAGCTTTTTTATTTGAAAAAGCTTATTTTTTAGGTGGCCCTATTGCGACCAAATCTGGGTCTGATGTTGGAATATTCAACCTTTGTATACTTAGATCGCAGAATAGTGAAACCTTCGTCGTTTTTTTTGCAATAAATTCCGAATGTATGTCACTGGGCTTAATGTTTCAATCTGGAACTTTTGACGGTATAACGGAACTATTCAAGAGGGTTCTTTCTCTTAAATAACAAGGACATCGTGGTCTGAACTTTATTTACTGGCTGTTCTCACGATTTGCGCCACGAATCCGCCTGCTGATTCACGTCTCGATATCACAAGTGCATCGATAGCTTATCATAACTGCTGGCAGCCTATTGTTCATTCTTTCCAAACAAAATTCATTATCTTTTAAGGCCATATCCTTTTATATATGGAAAAGACTTGTATTTTTTTGTAAATTTGTATATTATTAACTGTCCCGGCAAACTTCGTTCCACCCGTTCAGTTTGTATGGGCAAAACTAAAATGTTATTTTACCTAGTTTCCTCGTAGTTTCCCTTTTTCATATTTTTTAAACCTTCCCTGGGCTTGAACAAATAAATAAAAACCAAAATTATCCAAATTACTCACCCTGAGACCTGATTGTCATAATGGTTGAAATGTATATGGTCAGAATCTTAGTAGTTAATGTTTCCATATTTATTTTATTGTACTGTATATATAATTAATGTATGTATTGTAATTTGACCTGTGTAATTAATATCCTTTAATAAATGGTTCAGGCTTACATTTTTAGATAAATTTATACCACGACTGCCATGTGTATGATTGTCAGAATAGTCAACATAATGGTATCACAGAATGAATCGCCACGTTCAAGATTTAATACTTTTTATCTGTACGTATAAAAATCGGAAAAGGTCTAAATTGTATTTAATTTAATTTAAATAAATAGGGTAACACGACCACGAATGTAATGTCGTTCTCAGTTACGAAACATTGGCATTGGCATTGTGGCATTATTTGGAACGGTGTTTTTTTTTCGTCGCGCTGAATTTTGATAAATTATCTAATTTTTGTAAGTGACACTCACTCACACACTCACTACAATTCCCTGCGATGGTGTAGAATACCAAGTTTGATTAGGTTAAACTATTAATTTAAAACGCAATTTTTAAAGGCAGAATGTATGTTCAGTGATTTATTTTTAAGAAGAAGAAGAAATATCTCCACGCTCATGTACTCGAAGATGCACGTAGAGGCACAAGGCACAACCAGGGCACCCACGACTAGCCGAAGACACTAACTCCCTTGATGTGATAGATGGCAAGCCTATCGCAAACGGGCACGTATCAAATCCCGGCAACATTAATTTTATTAGAAAATTAAAAATATTTTTCTATTTTTTTGTTGCCCGACCCGGGGATCGAACGTCCTGGGTTCCTCAAGATGTCAAGTCGGACGCCGAACCGCTAGACCACAATTTCATATAGGCGAATAGGCGATTCAATTGTAGGTATGAGTAATAAACATAGCATGAGTAATTTTGCATGCAAAATATGCTCTAAATTCGAAATAAACAAAACCAACTTACTACTCACTAGCTTAAAACGAGTCAATGAGCACCTTTAAGTAAGCGTGGGAAGTAAAAGCGTATTTTTAAACAGGGGTCAACGACCGCAGGATTGCAGTATGGTTGACACTATTTATCCTTAAAATTGGATGCAATTTAAAGTCGGGGTTGAATTTATATTCACGACCTTTGTTGTTTATTAACCGAATACCTTTAAAGCACTGGAATTATTTTACAATTACAGACATAGCTCGAAATACATGAATAGCCAGATTTTTGCCATTTTATAATTTTTTTTATGATATTGAAAGGCAAACAAGCAGACGGATTTCCTGATGGTAAGAAATTCACGCCGCCTAGAGACACCAAAGGTGGTAATGCTACTTTGCCAACCTGAGGCCGGGAAGTTAGGCCTCGATCAGAAGTAAGTTTACTGGCTACCTTATCCTTCAAACCGGAACACGTCATGACGTTATGGCGGCAGGAATAGGTAAGGCGGTGGTACCAATCCGGGTGAGTCGCTGCGAAATTCTACCACCTAGTCAGATGTCACGATGTTAGTGACGTTAAGCCTATGCTCGCCTTTTACGAGCTGCCTGGTAGGAAAGCAGATGGTCTATTCTGCAAAAGAGCCCGGACCAACACGGGGAAGTCTGAAAGTTTCTCAATTATTTCAACACAGACCAATGGTCTACTAGGTACGATATTTGGATCACTGTGTATTTGACAAGTATATGATGCCCGTGGAATCTGTCGCACTTTTATAATAATATCAATTTTTTGTTGGACTTGACTTCACGAGGTACCGGGTTTGATTTCCGGGTCGTGCAACAAAAAGAAAATATGGTTTTTCCAATTTTATAATAAATAATGTTGCTTGGACGTGCCCGGTTTGGCGATAGGCTTGCCACCTATCCCATTGAGGGATTTAGTGTCTTCGGCAAGTCGTGGGTGCCCTGGTTGTGCCTCTGCATACCTCTTAGGGTATATGTGCGTAAAGACACATCTTTAATTTTAAGTAAAGTAAAGTAAAGTGTATTCACGCCCATATCCCCGAAGAGGTAGGCAGAGGTACAACCAAGGCACCCACGACTAGCCAAAGACACTAAGTCCCACAATGTGATAGGTGGCAAGCCTATCGCCAACCGGGCACATTTCCAATCCCGACCAACAATTTTTTATTAGAAAATTGGAAAAATCCAATTTTCTTTTTTGTTGGCCGACCCGGGATTCGAACCCGGGACCTCATGCAGTCAAGTCCAACACCCGAACCGCAAGACCGCAGAGGCGAAGAAGTAGCATTTTAAATAAAAAATTCACATCAACAATTTGTTCAATTGCATCATATTTACTAATAGCGAAAGTGCACAGATTTAACGTAGTTCGACGGTGAAATGATATTTGCTATTACCGAATAGTGATCGGACGAATTTTCGGAAATTGGCATTTATGATTGATTGCTCGTATAGGGGCAGACGGGGCATACGTAGCGCCGCGTAGCACTCGAAACCGGATACGTGATGAATATAACTTATAATTGCCGACTGTACCTGTACACAACAAAAAAAAACATTTCGGTAAAAATCTTTCGATCGTATAAAGTATACTGTTCTAACATAGGTTAGCGTAAACGCCTAATGCCAGCGAACGTTACGAGGTTGGGATCCAATTCCAGACAGAGCTTTTGTGTAAAAAATATTAAATTTATTTGGTATTTGACATTCTCCGTTTTATTAATAAACATGGACTAACGAAGAAGTAAAATTAAGTTGGTATTATAGTCTGTATCACATTGTAATAAAAACTACAATACCAGGTTGAGCCTCGGAGTACTTTACTCCATGTTTATGAGTCTATGTTTTGCTGTCGTTGACCATTTCGTTCGATTCAATCGACCATTGAATTCGTGTAATTCATCCAGAGATATTTATTTGTTTATTTAATATCTGTATGTATTAACATCAGAAATTTATACCTGCAGTAGAACTGCACAAATTTAACGAGGGTGGACGGCAAAATGAAATTTGCTCGTCAGTTACCAAATAGTGATCGGAAATGTCGTATAATCGGAAATTGGTATTTGCGATTGATTGCTCGTATAGGGGAGAACGGGGGTAACGTAGCATCGGGAACTTGATCAGTGTTGGATATTCATACTGTATACATAAATGCGAAAATCTATTTTTGTGTCTCCTTATGCTGGTCACGGCTAAACCGTTGGACCCAATGTAATGAAATTGAATATACATATAGCTAAAGATACAAGTTCAAACATAATTTGTTTTTCAAAAAATAACTTCCAAACAAAAATAATGTGGAATGAAATTTTGAATGAGAATCTACTCGACCCTGACCAAGTTGCGTACCAACATCTCGTTCTTTATGATTGTCGACTGGGAGTATGCCATCCTCAATTACCGTGTACCGTTAAAAGATATGGTACATTTTTTTACGATTTTTGGGAATAATTTAATGCTGAACAGATGAGATGCACTTATCTTTCATTCGCTGAGAATTTATTAATCAAAAATAGTAAATTAAAATTAATTATCGTTAAACTGGTTCTATTGTAAATATGGGGATAGATCCAATCCAAATCTCCAGGGCCGGATGCGGCCCGCGGGCCGTAGTTTGCCCACCACTGGTCTATAGTAACATGTATGTATGTGCAATACATAGACGTGACTTGGCTAGAGAATAGACACGTGCAAATAAAAAAAATGTATGTCGATAGATATTTTGCCATTTTTGTCGAAATTTATGTTTATTTATTCAATTTATTTTTAATCAACGCATTCTTTTCTTTTTTTTTATTTTAATCACATTGTATTAGTAATTTTCACGAGAGTACTACGCGGATACGCTTAAGCAACTCAGTTGAATCGTCGACCACCTGGGAGTTACACTTTTGATCTATTTAATAATAAAATATATTAGTTACTACTGTGAAATTAGCTCTCGCGATTTCTAGACAACTTTTGAGAAGACACTATGACGGCAAAAATAATAAGAATAAGTAGTAAATAGTTAAGTAGTTATTAGTAAGTACAAAACTACGATTAAAGCCCCATACTTAGTCAGCCAGAAGAGCCAATCAGCGCACTCCCTCGTTCCATGATTACTATGAAATATTGCGCTCTAAAGTAAACGTCTTAAGCGCCAAATCACTATTTTTGACATTATAAAAGTAAGTTGAAAAAAAATATAAAAACTGAAACAGTTATCTTTTAGGTATAATACTTATCTATGTTTATGTTAAATCTGGTGTCGATATTTTCATAATTGAAGTAGACAGATGGGTTTTGCTTTCAAAACTTTTTGATTTTTTTCTATCGAGCAAAGTGAAATGAATCGTGTTTTGGAAACATTAGTCTTATAAAGCATATTAATGTTAATCTTGTGTATTTTTGTCGCCAAGATACATTATTGCTTTGTATGAAAACAGTATATTGCTGACGTATTTTAGCATACATGGCCCCTTAATGTCAAAATGTTTGTGACTAATCAATCAGTTGACTGTAGAAATTTGATAATTATTATAAGTCAATTTTATCTTTTTTAAAACAGTTGACCTTTATAGTTTGCGGTGAATGTAATGCTTAAATAAAAACAAGACCATTTACTGTAGTGTGGCCTGATGAGATAGCTACAAGTGGCGTAAAACCTAATCGAATATGATATGAAATATTCTGTATGTTTTAAAAATAAATTAAGAAAACAACATGAAACACATTATTTATAACCTAAACGAATTTTATTTACATACATACATACGAACATATCTTCACGCCAAGTCCCTTACGGAGTAGGCAGAGAGTATCGAGTGCCAGACCTCACGATCCTGACAAACCTGTCTTGCTTCCTTCACATTCATAACCCTTTTCATACAAACACGCCGGTTTCGGAGACTCTTGACACCACCGTCGGATAATATCCGATTGATCTGATCGTGAAATGTCAGCCTTGGTCTCCCCGGGTACCTACATCCATCCACATTCGCATTGTATATCTGCTTTGTCAATCTTTCATCTGTAATTCTTTCATTTCATTCAATTTTATTTATTTTAATGTATTACTTGAATCTGTGCGTGTAATGGCGCTATAAATAAGGCATTCCCGATGTTTATAAAATATCGATATTTCGATATATCGATGTTTGTTTTGCATTCCCACATTCCACGATACAAATGATAGTGATTATCTGTTTCCAATGTGAAAGCATAACGCGGAAAGTTATCACTGTAACGACTTCTCATTTATCTTCTTCACACTTGGACGCTGCATGTATAAATACACACTATACAGTACAAATATCGCAGCTATGTGCTAAGATAATATTTGACACTTGTCTCGCTTTACAGTTTAAATACTATAACTAGATTTTTGCACAAATCATTATAATATTAACAACGGTAATTTGAATCTGTTTACACGAGTCATGGAGTCAGGTTGGAATGATTAGTGACTGGCAAGTATTCGTGACTTAGCTTTTATATGGCTTAGAATATAATCTCACTGAGTGTCCAATAAAACTAGAACTATTTTAAATTTAGTACTCCTATTGCGAAACTAATGTTTTAGATTTACTTTATTTTTAGTTCCAATTTTAAATTCTAGTTTTTGTACAAATCGTTATGATATTAAGAATTATATTCTTTTAGTTTGTCAAGTATAAGAATTGTTAGTGTCTGGCAAATGTTCGTGGCTTACCTCTCATATGACATATTCCTTATTATGGAGCGTTCAAGTATTACGTAACGTAATATTTGAAAGTTTTTGACCCCCCCCCTCCTCCCCTTGTAACGCATCGTAACGTTTTTCTGTACCCCACCCCTCTCTAAACGTTACATAACACTCATGTGACCATTTTTACACTAAAGTCACAAAAAGTTATATTGTAGTTTTTATCCTTGGTCTTTATCCTTTTATCAATGGCCTTTGCGGTAATAATACTAAGTAAAATTTATATTTACTAAATACATAAATTATTTTTTATTAAAAAAACAATGATACGTAACGTGTTGTAAGAAAGACCCCCTCCTGCCCTTGTAACGCATCGTAACGTTTTACGAGAACCCCCAAATTGCATTACGTAATACTTGAACGCTCCCATATTTTATTTCCTATGTTGTAAAAACTCATCTATATTATTTTATTGATCTTATTAAATTGAAAAGGAAAGACTTATAAAGTACTAGCTGTTTGCCGTGAAATAGCAGTATTATTTCACATTAATAATGTTAAGTATAGATTTTAATAATGGTGAAATTGGACGATCTAAAAACGCTGGTTAGAAACTAAGGAATGTGCCCCAATGAACTCATTATCAAGGATGCCAAAGACCGTGCCAAGTGGAGATATAAAAGTAGGAAGTACGTCGTCTAAGCTATGATAAATATTAAGTGGTGGGTGATAATAATAAAATAATTATGTAAAGTTTTTGTAACACATTTAAAATAATCCATACTAATAATTATCACTCCCTCACTGTGATAAGTTCAAGCCAATCAGTGTGATACAGCCTGAATCAGCCAGCAAATATTTACCGACGCGTTACATGGCTTTTGCATTACTAACTAACTTGTTGGCTTAAGGCTCTCGCTGTCATTTATACTGATTTTCAATGCAAGCGATTTAGAAATTTTAGACGAGATGGATGAGCTAGTATTAAGCACCGAATATTCGAGAACTTTAAGACAATAGAATATTTTTATAAGAATTTATAAGAATCTTCTTATGATAAGAAATAATCCAGATAGTCGTTCCAAATCGTTTATCGCCAGCAAACTGATTCACAGTTTTGGCGAAACTTGTGTAGTTATATCTACATATTAGATACTTAAAAAAATACTGTATCACCTACAAAACTCTTTTACCTTTCTCTTTCACCTAGATAGTCTTGATAAGGGTGGTGTTCCAAACGAACCGTTCGACGACGCTCATTCTGGCTAGCTACTTGGTAAGTAAGTAAGGCAAAATAGCCCAAGACCAACGCGATAAATAAATAAATAAATAAATAAATAAATAAATATCCCTGGACAAATCACACAAATTGAATCTAACCCCAAAGTAAGCAAATCATATGCTTGTGTTATGGGTGTTAGTCAACGATACTAGTACATAGAAATACTTAAATAGATACCAGAATAAATTGATAACGTAACCTTTCACGCTGCACTAGATATGTCAGTAACTATATGCCTGGCTTGAAGATATGTACGTATGGATGGATGTAAACCTATGAAAAAACTCATTTCAAAATTGTGTCATTTTTGGGCCTGCCATCTGCACGTTCTTGGGTAAACACTTAACTCTGTGTTAGCTGATAAGGTTTAAACCATTTATGTTTGTTTAACTCATTGTTAAACTTAACCCAGAAACTTGCGAGTGGCCCTAATAAAATAAAAAAAACACATCAAGTTACAGCTCCTAACAGATGAAATATGGTCAATTGGAAAGTATCTGCTTTTAAAACATACATTCTATTTAATGTCCTCCTTTTTGGTAGTCGGTTGATAATTACTTATTAAAATACTAAGATATACATGTTTTGTAATCATATGTGTTCATGTATTCATTCCGAGGCGAGGTGGATAGTCAAGGATTACTTCTAATTAGGTAAAATACCTTCATACAAAGTGCACATAAAACTTGCAAATGAATATACTTGTAAAATAAATGGTAAAAAATATAACTATTAGTTTTTTGTAAGAAAATGACTCACAGTGTCTCGTGACCGTGGCTCTTGCAATGACAAATTATAATTGTTGGGAAAATCCATCAAATAATTTGGTTTGAAAACAGTAGACATTTTTTTTAAATGAAATTTATTTATTTGTTAAATATGTGTGTCAGAAGCTGTTACGAAAGATATTTGTTAATACCAACATATTCTATCACATAATGGTGTGCAAATATTTTTTAAATTTTTAAAATAATATTTTTTTTTGGGATAATACAGCGAAGAAGCGCATGACGTGGTCGGACTGGCATATCGATATCAATTATCAGTTCGGGCATATATATTTTTTTCCTTAGGATACCTACATATTTTCACGAAGAAATTACCGAAATTAATTTTAAAGAGACTGAAACTGAAAGAGTCTATAACTACCGGTACGAAAATTCATCGAAATAGTTAGAGCCGGTTCGAAAAAAGTTATGTAATTCGTATATTCGGTGTAAATATAAGTATGTATGTAATCAAACAATTAAATAGATACAAAAATACATTCGTATATACAAGAATTGCTTGTTTAAATTGTAGGATACATGTTATACAGAGTTCGTTAATTACAATACCAGTGAATTACGAAATCCGTCGTCAATCGTTTCGCTAGTTCTGGGTGACTTCAGATTGTGACGTCATATTTATATAAACAAATTGCAAGAATCGATTATTTTGTGGACAAGGAAAAGCGGAAGAAATAAACTAAAGCTGTAATGAATATCATAAACAAAGGAAGTCCAAACTCATTTGTGAATACATAGTAGGCATGCATCGGGAACAATAAAACAAAATTGGCGAGGACTGACGTCAGAATTCTCATCAAGATGCGCGATAACTCACTTATGAATCACGCATGACAAACAGATAGACTGCAGCGCTATTCAGGGTTGGATTTTGTGATATAATTATAGTATTTTACTATAATTTTTAGCTCCAGATTATAAATATTTTCCTCTTGTTGGTTCTGGTCCAGCCTCTCTGCCAGGCTACTCATAATCTACGAGCTCAGGTATAGATCATTACCACCAATACCACAGGTGGCGGAGATCTGTGTACCAACTTGCCCGGGTAAGGATCCAACGCCTTACATATTCCTATTGCCATAATAACTCTGTCATGTTCCGGTCTTGTCTTGCGCGATAGGGCTTTTATCGTTATGACAGCGACGCACCTGTAACATCTATGGTCAATACCTAACCCAGGATACTTTAGTAATTAATTTTTAATTGTTAGCTGATAGGAAGTTTGGAGTTTGGACTATCGTAGCGTTTATATTTAAAAAAATAATACTCAGATTCGAATACCTGTCACGATTGCGGTTCCCAGAATCAATGATTTATTAAACTCTTACAATAATTTATAACGAGTTGCCTGCTCTTTCAGCAGCAAAGCAATAAAAATGTGTTTTGAAAACCCAACTTATATTTGACATAGAAAGCAAGCAATATGTAATAATCAAAATTGTTCCGCTTATGTCCGTAAAGAAAAAATAAATTTAAAAAACCATCATGTTATTAAAAGTTTTACATAAATCAGAGCAGGCATTTTTTATGATATTGGAAGGCCACACAAGCAGTTGGATTTCCTGATGGTTAGAAATCCACGCCGCCGAGAGACACCAAAGGTGGTAATGGTGCGTTGCCAACCTGGGAGGCGGTGGTACCAATCCGGGCAAGTCGCTGCGCAACTAGTCTGATGTCACGATGCTAGTGACGGTAAGCCTATGTTCACTCTTTGCGAGCTGCTTGGCAGGAAGGCAGATGTTCTATTCTGGACTATCCGGGTATCAGGAGCTTGGACTAACAACACAATCGAAATTTGTCTGACTTGTCTGTTGGAAAAATTTAACATGAAGGAACAAAAGTTTTTTTTAAATACTAGAATACAAGCAATAAAACAGCATAGATGTAGATTTTATCTTAAATTTTTAAAATAGTGCCATATTATTAAAAAAAATATGTTTATCCTAATGTGTAGTAATTTTATGCCATGCCTATATTATCGTTTTCATGTTTTTTTTACTTTAAGATAGCGACATACATGCGGAATTCTTTTATGGAATCCTGTTTATATATTCGCCCACAAAATCTCCTCAAACTCAATACAGTAAAATTCTTAAGATAATTAGATACCGAAGGAAGTTCTATATTTTTTACGGATTCTCTGCGTTAGATTTTTTTATGAAACGAAATTCTTCAACAAAATTCCGAATGTGTGAAACGGGCCTTAATTTGTGCACGCCTAAATCCAACCCTGACGCCATTGTTCGTGCGAATTATCCACATTATAATTTCGTCTAGCAAGTGGGGTCGCTGTCCGCGCCTCGTGATTTTAGTGATGGCACAATGATGGCGCTTGACGTTTCACCGTTTATACATTGGTACCTATTTGGTTCATTTCGTATTTTGCGCAAGTTTTTAATCTATGTCCGCGAAGCGGTTTTGATGTGTTTTGTATTTGTACAAGTGACTTGTGGTTTCGCGGTTTAAATATTAGTATTATTATGTTCTTGTGTCAGGCGGTTTGCGTATTTCTTATTCTTATCAGTTTGACGCAACTTTCATATTAAAATATAAAAAAAATAAGTTTGCTATGTTTTTTATTCGCCCAAATCATATGACGCTAGTTGCCTAATAACTGAATGCCTTTAGACTTACTTTCAAATTATACGGGTTATACTTTTTCAAGTAAATATTATACAAATTCCGGTTTGCTATGTATCTATGGAAGTCCCGCCTCTTAAAACGTAGTATTTATATACTCTTTGATTCTTATCTTTGTACATAGAATCACGGTACTTAAGGGCATTATAGTCTGTACAATAACTGTAATATCTTAACTTAAACCTTGAAGTACTCTAGATTATACAGGATGGTCAAAAAGTCGTGGATCAAACGCAACTAGGGGTTAGATGGGGTTTAGAGGTTAGGTTAGAGATGAGGTTAGATAGGTCAACCCCTGCAGAGTTGTAATTTATTTTGTATTTTTACTTAACTATTTCTTATTGAAGTTCGAAAAATGTACACCTGTATATTTATTATAATTTTTACTAGATTGTTACTGATAAGTCCTAGCGTTAGAAATGCTATTTATGGTTATTTGTTAGGTGTGTCGAAGATAATATTCAGTTTAACTATTTTGCATTGCGTTTGATCAACTTCTTTTTAACCTCCCGGTAGGTATATGTGTTATTTTTGGAACAAAGTTCCTTATTGCGCTTTGTGAAAGGAGGCTGGATGGAAAAAATTCTTACAAAAAGTTGTCACGACACTTTTTGCTATAGTAAGCTATTGTAAGCTTTGCGGATTGCGCATATTTGTTTTTTTTTTTCATGTTTCTCTGTCTGTCTCTCTCTATAAGAGAGATAGAGCTAGAGATTACTAGAGATTGATCGCCTCTGTGGTCTAGCGGTCCGGGTGTTGGACTTGACTGCATGAGGTCCCGGGTTCGAATCCTGGGTCGGCCAACACAAAGAAAATTGAATTTTTCCAATATTCTAGTAAAAAAAATGTTGGTCGGGATTGGAAATGTGCCCGGTTGGCGATAGGCTTGCCACCTATCACATTGTGGGACTTAGTATCTTCGGCTAGTCGTGGGTGCCCTGGTTGTGCCTCTGCCTAACTCTTCGGGGATATGGGCGTGAAGATACTTTTTTTTTGATAGAGATTGAGGGAGAGAGAGGGGGGAGAGAGAACTTCGTTCCATCCGGGTGTCCCTTGACACCTCTCAACTTTTTTTAATTGGAAATTTCACATTACCTCGGACAAAACCTATCTGCGAATTGCAGCTAACAACCGTATCAATCACCTTAGACTTCCAATGACAAAATGCATCGAAATAGGTGCATTTGTTAAGGAGCTATGATGCCACAAGCCAGACACACGAAACTTATTAC
>NJDC01003776.1:542810-598455 GCA_002245475.1 Calephelis virginiensis
TTTATTTAATTTATAGTATTGAGTAACACTATTGTTAAAAATGTATTTTTAAATCTTATATTGAGTTTTTTGTAATGTTGTCATTTTAATTATAATATAAAAAAATAAAGCCATGAAAAAACACTTAATAAATTAAATTAAATAATTAATGAAACCATCATAAATTTTATTGTCACATAACTTTACCTAAATAAAATAATTTCCCCTAGCTTTTACAAGTTGCAAAACTATTAAAGAATGTTTCTTTTGCAACACGAATAAGTACAGAGATACTCGCGAACGGCGGAACAAATAACACACGTTTAAAGCATGTATTGTCACAGGTTATCCTATTCTAACGTATTAATAAGTGTTCTACTGTTATTATTAAGTAAGTGTTCTACTTTCGGTTTTTTAATATGTCTGATCATTAGTTCAGCCGTTACAAACGACTTATCACCATATTATCGGAACAATAATACCTCTATTTCAATCCATCATCGTCAATGATCATTATTGTATGCCCCTTACTTTGTTTAAATGTTAATTATCTTGAGAACATTGGAAGAGTTTTTTTTTAATTTTTTTTATTAATGATATTGGAAGGCAAACAAGCAGACGGATTTCCTGATATAAAGAAATTCACGCTGCCTAGAGACACCAAAGGTGGTAATGGTGCGTTGCCAACCTGAGGCCACGATGTTAGGCCTCGAGCAAAAGAAAGTTTACCGGCTACCTTACCCTCCGAACCGGAACACGTCAACGGCAAGCACTGACGTTATGGCGGTGGGAATAGGTAAGGCGGTGGTACCAATCCTGGCTAGCCGCTGCGAAATTCTACCACCTAGTCAGATGTCACGATGTTAGTGACGGTGTTAAAAGGCTGCCTGACAGGAAGGCAGATAGTCTATTCTACCAAGGAACCCGGACAAACATGGGGAAGGAGCACGGGCTTATGACCTAGCGTTTAAATTGGAGTAACTTTCAAAACTGTGAGCTCACTGACAAACTATTAGCCACAATAGGCAGCTTCCACCTCACTAAAACGACCCAAATTGCGCCAGAATTGTATTTACGACGACTAAAGGATGTGAAGAAGGTTAACAAGCCTTGTTCTGGTTACAGGGCATTTCGAAACATCAATAAGCTCCGAGTTATTAGAACAATAGTCATTTACACTAGTAAGTTTAACGAAATTTTAAAACGTAACCTTCGACTTCATAAATTTCTACGTTTCTTCGCCTTTGTGGTCTAGCGGTCCAAGTGTTGGACTTGACTTCATGAGGTCCTGGGTTCGAATCCCGGGTCGGGCAACTAAAAAAAATTGGATTTTTCCAATTTTCTAATAAAAAAAATGTTGGTCGGGATTGGAAATGTGCCCGGTTGGCGATAGGCTTGTCATCTATCACACTGTGGGACTTAGTGTCTTCGGCTAGTCGTGGGTGCCTTGGTTGTACCTCTGCCGACCACTTCGAGGATATGGGCGTGAAGATACTTTGGGATTAAATCTACAATTAACAAGGATGCAAACCAATGTTTTAATCCGTGTAGAACCCCTGTTATCTACCTGGTGTTATTATAAAAATACACTTTCAATATTTCCAGACAATATACTCGTATTTTCTATGTGTCAGAAATATTACAACGTGTCTCATACGGATCGTAGGGTTACTCAATCTCGATTTAAAGCAAACTGGAAATTAGTATCGAATACGTACTCGTACTTTTAGATACTCTTATTAAACGTAGTCAGCGGGATATTAATATTTAGTTTGTAATAAAAAATGATTATTGTCTCGAAAAAGTATCTTCGCGCCTATATCCCCGAAGGGGTAGGAAGAGGCACAACCAGGGCACCCACGACTAGCCGAAGAATTTAAACAATGTGATAGGTGGCAAGCCTATCGCCAACCGGGCACATATCCTACCCCGAGCAAAATTTTTTTTATTAGAAAAATGGAAAAATCCAATTTTCTTTTTGTTGCCCGACCCGGGATTCGAACCCGGGACCTCATGCAGTCTAGTCCAACAAATATTAATAGTTAAAGTAAGAGGTTTTTATTTGACCATGATAAAATGTAGCTGCAGAAAATGTACGGCACATGAGTAAAAAAGTATCCACACGTAAACGAGGTTCGTTATTTTCGAGTTGTGTTAGGCCAATCAGCGCATCAGTCGTTTCCAGCGTTAATTAGGAGTGATATCGTCTGTTCCACGTCTCTTCCGTGCCCTCTAGCCCTCTCGTCCCCTGGCTCGCCAATTACCGGCCAACAGATGAAGCGTCGAGTACAGTCAACCCGATTTTTTTACACCACTAGTTTTAAGACTGACGGCGCTTTTCAATGTTTTGGCGCAATTTTATGTACAACTAGTTGTTACTCGCGGCTTTGCTTGCGTGGCAATTAATATATTTAGTGAACTTGAGTTGACTTAAAAAATGTATAATAATTTATTCCTCTTTAAACTTTCACATAAACTTTCAACCTCTGTTCCAGAAACGCTTCAATCCGTATCTACTCATTTTAAATAAATATCCCAAAATTAAAGTTTCATGTTTCTGACTTAAAAATGACGATCTTCTATACAAACATTCAACCCCTATTTCGTCTCCTTCGGGGTAGAATTTCCTAAATTATCGGGTGTCTACTCAATAAAACAGTCCTACTCACCAAATTTCATGGTTGTAACTTGAACAGTTTTTGCTCGGCGCTAGTTTAGATATTAAAAGCATAGTGCGACCAACTTATCTGTGCAGTAAACAGCGTCGCTAGGGTCAAGTTTAGTGTTTGTGATTGAGTATTACGTAGAAAATAGCGACAAATATAACAAAATGATAATGATATATATTTTTAAAAAGATGTAGTGTTCACACTAAATCTGATATCAGAATGACGTTTCACAAAATAGCGGCTTAGATCCGATTTTTAACTACTGAAGATATAAGTTTTTTTATTTGAAAAATCAGCGAACTAGCACTTCAATCCCGTGGCCGACAGACACCATAGACGTTACAGGTGTATTGCTAACCTGAGATCGAAAAGTAAGGCCAATTGTGCAAAATCTACCGGCTAAGTAAGTTCCAAGCCGGAACGTGCCAGTCATTATGGTGGCAGGAATATACAAGGTCGTGGTGGTGGCACTATATCAAGTTTAGACTATATTAGTATATAGTTATAAATGTTTGAGTTTTATCTATACAAAAGTTGTATACATTATATTTCTAGCCTGATGCGGTAGAGTGCACCAATGGTTGTGCAACAATTATACATGAAATTATAGAATCATGTACCTAGCTAATTTTAATAAGTACCTACTTAACTGTTGCGAAACTTACGAAACGTTTTTGCCAACAAAGTATATTTTTACGGTATTTTGTTGTTTTGATTTTCGATTGTTTTTTTTTTAAAGAAATAGTATTTTATAACATCATCATCATATTAGCCACAGGACATCCACTGCTGCAGATAAGTCTCCTCGATAGATTCCCAAAAGCTACCATTAGGATGCGCTCATTTATATACCTAATCGCAAGTATTTAATTCAGAAATGTAATAAAAATCTTAGTTCGAATTTGGATTTGTTTCACTAACGTCTTTTCGCGGTTTCTAAACCCTTGAGATTAATTTTAAAAGTATCTTCAACATATTCAAGTAATTTACCAAACAAGCCGATCCGTCGAACTCCGTATCACAACTACTAAAAGTTTGTATGGATTTAAGCATTGTTATTTCCATTTTCTCGGTTTTTTCTTTTTATTATATGTTCCTTCTCCTGATAATAACCAGTAAAATAACATAAAAAGCAAATTTGATCTATCCGTTCAGGCTTGGAATATGGATTTTTTATTGTATAATATTATATAGATTATTATATATCATATACAGTCATTTATATCAGATCAAATTGATCTATCAGCAATATAAAAAAAAGTATCTTCACGCCCATATCCCAGAAGGGGTAGTAGGCAGAGGTACAACCAGGGCACCCACGACTAGCCGAAGACACTAAGTCCCACAATGTGATAAGTGGCTAGCCTATCGCTAACCGGGCACATATCCAATCCCGAGCAACGTTTTTTTTATTAGAAAATTGGGAAAATTCATTTTGAAACACTACTTTTTATGTTGACACCTTTAATAAACGTTGCTTGGGTTTGGATGTATTGGGATTTTGCTTCTATATCGTTTGTTTCGTCACTGAAACAGATCAAATAATTTACACTATTTGTCATTGATTAATCTATGCCTAGCATTAGTCAAAGATTTAGTGCTTTTATGTAGAATGGAATGGCATGGAGAAATTAAGGAGTTAATTTTTTTCGCAGTAGATACCCATAATGTCTCTGAGCACACTATATGGATATTTGGACATAAACCTCGCCTCTGTGGTCTTGTGGTCCAGGTGTTGGACGTGACTTCACGAGATCCCAGGTTCAAATCCCGTGTCGGCCAACTAAAAGAAAATGTGGCTTTTCTAATTAAAAAAATGTTGCTCGGGATTGGATATATGCCCGGTTGTCGATAGGCTTGCCACCTATCACATTGTGGGACTTAGTGTCTTCGGCTAGTCGTGGGTACCCTGGTTGTGACTCTGCCTACCTCTTCGGGGATATGGCCGTGAAGATACCTTTAATGTAACTCCTGCCATCTTTAATAGGTTTTTCTAAAAACCTTTTCTACTTCAAAGTTCCACTGAATCCTATTTAGAAAACGCTGGTTCAGGCTATCAGTTTATTGGATTATTCTCACCACCTTAAGTATCCAATAAATTCATAAATTCAATTAATTTCAAGTCAATAACTTATTGTGGGAGCTCTCGAAACTGAGTCATGTCTTAGATTATTTATTGAACCACTTCGCCGATACTCCAGTACTGTTACTTTGATAATGGACACGCAAAGGAACCATTAAAAACCAAATTCTAATTATCATTTCTCGCTGTAATCTAATGTTGGATCGTGATTTTTTGAATTGTAACAGCTAAGAATTGATTACTTGAAGAATTGATTTACGGGTTACAAATTTCTATAAAGTTATAGAGAAGAACTTCCTTAGATGTATTGCAATGTATTTCAAGACAGCTCTCCGTTCCTTCGTTTCACCCGTTCAGTTTGTATGGGAAAAGTTAAAATGTTTTTCGTAGTTCCTCGCAGTTTTTCCCTTTTTCTTATCTATCAAACCTTCCCTGGACTTGAACAAATAATTCAAAACAAAATGCCTAATCGCTTCAGCCGTTCTCAAGGCGTTTTAGCGAGAGTAACGAACAGCTATTGAATATATATTAAACTAGCGGCCCACCCCTGCTTCGCACGGGTATAATATATACATGTAAACCTTCCTTTTCAATCACTTTATCTATTAAAAAAACTGCATCAAAATCCGTTCCGTAGTGTTAAAGATTTAAGCATACAAAGCGTCATAGGGACAGAGGAAGCGACTTTGTTTTATACTATGTAGTGATGACAGCACTTATTTATATTTTTTAATAAAAAATCATTTAAATTTATTACAAATCATTTTAAGACTAGACAAATGTAGTTGTCCCAAATGTTTATTTAAACCAAATAAAAAATTTAAAACTTCATGTACCGATAAAATATGTGTCCTAAATCTTTATAATTGTGCTCATTATATCTTTGCTCTTTAATGGATAGCACGCATTGTTGACGGTGCGGAGCATGTCGGGCCGAGGCGCATCGCATTGCAAAGCCCACTGATGCGGGGCCGGGCCGCATCGCATCGGCGCGGATTTTTGTTACTCAGTACCAAAGTAAAGCAACGAAATAGAGAGGCCGCTCTACGTTAAAATCGTCAAGTATGGAAAGTTGCGCCATCTAGTAGTTGTCATACGAATCTTCAAGTGTAGAAAGTGGCGGCACTAGTATTTGTAGTACGAAACTTTAGCGTTAAAATACCATAGTGCTATTTTCTTAACAGTAATATCAGGATCTTTGGTCACTGTGGGCCACATCCGCCGAAATTCGCTACGGAAAAATCCGCGCCGATGCGCCCCGACCTAGTGGGCGTTGCTCCATACAAAATGTATGCAAGCGATCTAGGCGGATTATTGCGCTGCGATGCGCCCCGTCCCGGCCCGTCCAACTGGGCGCTATCCTTAAGACATTGATTCGGTTTGACGAGAAATAAAAATCACTAGTGATAATAAAATCACTCATTGCTAATTCAAACATTTATAGTCCCCTTAAACAAAGGCGAAAGGATGGTGGAGAACAAAAAAATATCAATAAGAATGTTTATGTATATAAATATATCTAAATATTCGGGATGTGCTAATGGATTTTATTACTTGCTTAATTAATCTTATTAAGAAAATCATAAATAATTTTAATTGTATAATATACTCGGACACTAATAATGTGTGCAATGTCCATAAAACTACTCCATTTCGCTAGACTTATGTGACTTAAGTCCCACTTCGAGTGATTTATTAATATCATTACTATGATAATTTATTTGCCTTGTGCTCGTTAAGTTATACCTAAAATTAAAGCTATCTATTTATTTTGCAGTTGATATCCTGCAAGTGACTTTGTATCCGGTAAATTGAAAGCCATAAAAATAATTCCGCTGTATTTTACTGGTGAAGAACCGTTGCAAAACCAGATAAAGTATTACCAATATTAGCACTGAAATCGCTATTTTTTATCAAAAGTGATCATTATAAGCCAAACAGAAATAAAAACCACTAGAGTGCCAGATTTAGCTAAGTTTCGAAGCCTATGTCAAATGCTCTTATGATCCGTGCCTTTAGATTATCACACATAGCTGCAATCATAGACACACACAGCACATTGCACAACACAACAAGTCCGAAATAAAAAAACGACGGGATGCACCCCGGGAGTGCCATCAGGAGTGAAAATTTGAATATTAACATTGTGCATTTTTGATATTTTGGAATGGTTAAGGAATAATTTTGCACGAATTTCTTAAACTATCAGTATGAAAGTACTATCATATATGTGGTATTGCGCTATGGTACAACATGATATTACGAACATTCACGCAAGCGCCCTGCGCCGTCTTAACGAAACAGCAGGCGCAGGGCATACATTTTCGGCTCGTCGTAAGAAGAGAGGGAGATACTTCATCTCCTACGCCGCGCCGGCTGTTTACTCTCCATCCGTCTCACAAATTTTCGATCAGGTCACGTGTCCTGACGCGAGTTTAGAAGTTTTTACCCGTTCCAAAAAAAGTGCGCAACGCCGCTAAAAAAGTTTTCACTTCAAAAAATATATGAACGCTGACGACACTCTTTACTCAGTGTTAGAACCGAGTTGCTACTGAAAAGCCAGCATTAGGCAAAGAGAAACTGAAAAACGAGACCCTTCACATGGTGCGTTGAATCGGGCTGATCTGCGTTCATCCCCTCGCACATAAATCACATGCAGTGGAAAGCTAACATAAGGCAACAAGAAGGTTAGATCTTCTTTCTGAAAAGTTTACTTTAATTCTCCTTTCTCTTCTCAATATTTCCTTAACTTTACACATTTAATGCCTTAAAGCAATAAAACTCATATAAACTGTGTTAGACTTAAATAATACCAATTTACTCCAATAGTACAAATTATAATGGTTTTATTATACAACTTTCTTATTACTTAATACACTTCCACTTGACTGTAGTTCCGTGTTTCAGTTTCTATGATTTATTATTCATTTGTGTAAATATTTGTAAGAGTAAAATTTTATAATAACTTGTATGAGTTGAATTACACGAGTGATATTTGATACGTGAAAGCTCTCTCAGACGTTATTTGTCGTGTGTCTCGCATTTAAATAGGGTTGCCAATTACCATTAACTGCTAACAACATTGAATTTTTGAAACAATATAATAACAATATATTGGTGCAAATTAATGAAAAAATATAAATAAATGGGAGCCCTAAACCTTCTTCTTACACTCTTACATTTTAATGGCATATTAAATATTTTTACATGTTCTTGTATACATTAATTCTACTTGGTTTTGTGTCGGTTCGATGAATAACTTAGAATTTTTATGCATTGCCTTTTTTTTCTCAAGTTATCAGCGTCAAAGTTCGCATATATTTTCTAGACGTCAGAAAAGACTACTAATTTGTAGTACACAAATATTTCATAAAGATTTAATTTGACAAATGGTGTAGATACCAAATTTATAGTAGTGTGATTTTTTTTTGTTTAGTAGACAAAATTCATATGGTGGGTTGAAGTTTATTATCACCTTGAATATCCGTCGAAGTGGATCTTGAAAGTGAAAGGAACTAAAGAAAAGTGAAAGAAGCTAAATATGTTTTACCAACGTCCTAAAAATACATCTTGCAACTCATGAGACCTAAATATGTAAATCGAAATACGTGTCAATCTAATCAAATAATACCTGTATAAAATAAGGTAGATTCATAATAGGTTTTAAATAGCGAAGAGTGCCACATATTTAACAATGCGAGACCAATGATGTCATAATAATAAGGTTTCTGATTTATAATTAATATGATACTCTTTACATATAAATAAATCAAACGTTAAAAAGCTTTTTAATGGTAACATCTAAAAGTAGGTATAACATCATAATTTGTTTTTCTAGAAATTGATAGCCCTACGTCTACGTGAAGGCCTCGTCTCGTAGACACTAGACACACAGACGTCTGCACTTAAGTGGCCGTGGAGTTTGTTTTCCTTCGATAATGTGTTCGTAAATAAGTCCTTGAAGATAAACTTTGGATAAGGAGGCAAATCTCAGCTTAGAAAGAGATTACTATTTTGAATTTCGAAGATTTATCCATAAAGTGAGTATGGCTTGTATGATGTTAGTTTTTTTTTAACTGTCGACAGAAAAAAGTGGTGTTATAAGATTGACATCTGTGTTGGTGTGTGTGTCTTACTAAAATAAGCGTTAAACGGATGGACCTGTTTCGATGCGATTTTCTTTGTTCTAAAACTTATGTGATCGATATTTTTAGCTATATTACATGTTATAGGTTTTGTCATAGGTTATAAAAATAATTTTTGTGTTATTTTATTTTATTGTTTATAAATTATAATATAACTAGCTATTTACCCGTGACCGTCAGTGTAGAGTAGATTTTCATACAAACTTTTATCCCCCCTTATAGTCTTTAGGGTGTTAAAATTTAAATAAAAGTGGCGCATGTTTAAACTCGGGTCTTTCTATATATGCATATCAAATTTTACCAGAATCGGTCTAGCAAGTTATCCATGAAAGCGAAACACACGAACAGACTTTCGCATTTATAATGTTAGTGGGATTAAGTAGCACTAAATTAATCAAAACGTGTTATTAGTTTGGTTTGAGTCCGCGTATTTAAAATGAGTTGTATAATATTCATTACATTTTTTATTACTTACATTTATTACTAAAGATCTAATAAAGGTTTGCATTTATAATATTAGCAGAGATACTTGAAATGACCATAGATAGAGAGAGAAATAGCGAACTAAGCTTGAATGTGTAAATGTTTTTGACTGACTTGTAAATACAAATTATTCGGTCATTATTGATTCTGACGATATACAAATATGGTAACACGCTTATTTAATGTCATGCCGACTGAATGAAAGAATGAATAATTCAAGTACTAAAAAAGAGAAAGCCTGAAACACTCAGATCTTGGATTAAGTCCAATAAGTGAAAGCGACAAGTAAATTATGTCTATGTACGGTGAAATAAGAGTTACGCGGTCTAAAGACAATAAACTTTTCGTACAGCGCGACGATTCACTTTCTTGTTGTGTTTGCTGTTTAGATCGAATTCGATTACAAATTTTAGTCATGAACAGAGGTCGTTGACTTCTCTACTGTCATTGTTGCTACTCTCTAAACAAATGGTAACCGTGCTTTATCCAACACGTAGACATTGGCGAAATCAATCTACGCATGGTAGTTGTAAAAGCCATAAAAGAAAAAGAAGAAGAAGAAACAAATGTTGTTTTGTGAAATAATTTTACTGTTTTGTAATTATTCCATTATATTTTTTTATTAACGCCGCCAATTTGCAAATGTAGTTTTTTAATGACAAAATTATAAAGATTTATATTGATTTTCAGATAATGATAAAAGGCTAACGTACCTTGTGTTATTTTTTAAAACTGTCATGGCTGTCATGAGATAAGACTATCAAGTACTTAATGATCTCTCTCAAACTAGTCTAAAAATGACGTTTATAAATATAATCATAGACCTGCTGAAACTAAAGCATCTAAGGAGAAACAATAAATGAAATTTTATAACGCACAGCATAGCTAACGTGACGTTTTTGGTTTCGTAGATTTCAAAGTAGATTATTGAGCAGTGAACGGGGTTTTGGCGCCATCGAGAGAAAAATGGTCGAAATTTTTTCATAATTATTGAATTTCGTGTTAATATTGAGTGAAATTAGTCAATTTTGTTGGCATTTTGTACAATTTTGTTCAGTAAAAGTGCACAAATGAAATAATCATAAAGAAATTAACTTATCGTATATTTTCTCGTTGCCGCCAAATCTCGTTACATGAGCTTGTGTAAAAAGGCCACCGCTTTACCCAAGAGCCTGACATGACTTATTGACGACTTACGACTAATGACTAATTAAAATTAATTGAAATTGATATAAAATTTGATGCAAATTTCTACTTGACTAATGGCTAAATACTAACGTGAAGGCCAAAACTCAAAGAAAGAAAAAGAGCAGTGAACGCTGAAAGTGTCAAATGAACGATTGACATTTCACGGAAATTGTCAAAAACTGCTTTGTTAATATTTCATTTGCGTACTGTTTTTGTTTGCTTTGCTGTGTTATTTTGTAATGGTAAGTAAGTAGGTATTTTGAAAACGTGTGCACGAAGTGTGTGATTATATTTTGTACATTTCCAAAAAAAAAACTGAAGGATTGTTACAATACTAAACAATAAAATTACACATCACTAGCCAATTACGGGATTTCGTTTTGTAAAATAATCTTCATTCGCAGCATTGTTTTAATAAAAAATCACAGAATTAAGCTTACCTTTAAATCTTAATTCTTTGATTGTTTCAAAACACATTTAATATTTTACAAGCAAACAACGAATATTGCATTAACAGTTAATTATACTTAATAGCAATGTTTTTTTTACAAAATTTCAAAACAAAATACCTTGCCCTTTCTTAAAATACGCGAACAAAGAAATGTCAGGTTTTTGAGTCTTGCAATGTTTTGTCCCATTTTGTGATACTGCCATAACAGACTTACGGCCAATGTTAATAATGTATCTCTTAAGATGGATTTCAAGCAATTGAGATAGCTGCGTATCCGCCGGCCTATCTTATACCTAATTGCCATATTTATCCTGTCCACAGATATGTTATTAGCAATCGATAACATAAAAATGGATCAAAATATCAATCTTGGACAGCAAGTTTTGGATTAGGATTGATTATTAATATTGGCCGTTAGACAACATCATGTCAAACGCTTGTCACTGACGAGTTCTAAGTAGGCATTTTATTATTCATTCATCGTTAAGCATTTTTAACCAACGTAAAAAAAGAAGGAGTTAATATATGATGTACTACTATATATTTGTTTAATATTAATTGATTTTTCCATCATTTGTAAACCGAATGTAAAAAATATTTTTTTTATTTGATAGAGCATATAGTTGGCCCCATTGCCACCAAGTCTAGATTTGATCATGAAATCTCTGGGTAATCGAAGAAAATACTTGCTTTTTGTGTTCGTAGATGATTTATTTATTGAAATAGATTTTTTTCAGTTTTACTACTCTTAAACTTAACTTTAGTTTTAGCTCTCTCACTTGTTTTGTTAATTTAAACGCATATTGCGTGTAAGCAGTTTATGGCTAACATAAAGATCGGTATTTTTCGGTCTTCACTTCCAAAATTAAAATGAGTCAACTGGCCTATTTTCAAAAAGAGAGCTGGGTGTTTTTTTTTACAAATATTGTTGCCTCTAGAAGGTATGGCGTGGCAGGTGTTATGACTTAAATGCACGAAAGGATCCGCAGTAATCAGCCGGTACATTCAATCGTAAGTACAAAATCTTTTCTGCGATAACGACGCCGTTAACTCAGCACGTGCGAGTTTTAACACAGAAACAGGCCACTTCCCCAAGCCGGCGACCTCGTCATCCATTTCCCGGAAGTCAATTTCATGTGTCAAATGTAACTGATACAATGGCGTATTGTGTTTCATGTGTGATATAACAATATTTGGCGTGGACTAACCGCAGGGTGGTGTTGGGTTCGATTCCTGTTTACACGATATAGGCGCTTGACGGTGGTGGGTAATGCGCCTGGCGCATGTGTACAGTCAGCTAAGTAAATCAACTCTGGATAAATCGAACGAGTCGATCCAGCGCCAAAGCAAGTTTTCCTTGTGGTATAGGGATTATTCAACCACAACAGTTATTGATACAAATTAATTCTAACCGACTTTTCCATGTGTTGGTTCGGGCTCCTTTGTAGAATAGACCATCTGTCTTCCTTGCCAGACAGCTCGTAAAAGGCGAGCATAGGCTCACCGTCATTAACACCGTGACATTTGACTAGGTGGTAGAGTTTAGCAGCGACTCGTCCGGATTGGTACCACCGCCTTACCTATTCCTGCTGCCATAACGTCATGACGTGTTCCGGTTTGGACGGTAAGGTAGCCGGTAAATTTACTTTTGCTCGAGGCCTAACATCCAGGCCTCAGGTTGGCAACGCACCATTACCACCTTTGGTGTCTCTAGGCGACGTGAATTTTTTAATATCAGGAAATCCGTCTGCTTGTTTGCCTTTCAATATCATAAAAAAAAAGTTAACCGACTTCGATTTTATTACGTGATTAAAGTAAATTAAAGGACAAAACATTGCATCGTTTTAATATTATTTTTATCATTATCATCTCATGTTATTATTAGTACCTGAAATATATTTTACTAAAAAATTGCCTTGAAATCTGAATGTTATAAAATAACTAACATATTTGCTATTTTTTTTTTGTTTTTTTATTGTTTGCAAGTATATCACTGTCAGTATAAATCATAGATAATATGTAATTATGTGTATTATATTATGTAGAAGTTTATGCTTTATGATTATATTAAATTGAAGGTTGTTTTCAATTATTTTTTTAATTTATTTTTTTATGATTAAACAGTGAAGAACTATAAACCAACGAACTAACATCATAGATATGTTGTGGCCGGGTTGGTAAATTAGTAAGTTTTAGTTTTCGCTGCCTAATTGCTACTTTTTATCAAACGATTGTAAGTTTTCTTTTTATCTATGATCTGGGTAGTTTATTTATAACCAGAAGTAATAACAAAAAGTATACACCTATTTGTGCAATAAATAATAGGCTTTTTGACTTATTTTTGTTTACTCCTCAAAACTAGAAACATTGGTGGAGTATTGCTATTCTAAAAACTCCACTATATATGGCAACTTGAAAATCACATTTTTGCACTTAGTCAAAAAACGTGTGACGTCACATGTCACGACGTTACATATCACATAGGAATTTTGTTTCATAGTTATATTAAAAGTAGCGTTTAATGAGAGTGGTTAAATAACAAATTTTGCTTTTAATTGCATGGATTTTTCATTATTTTAATAATAAATTAATACTTTTAAAATGGATTCACCCAACCAACTTTGAATGATCATGAAATAGGCGAAACCTAATTTATTTTAAATAATTTTTCACACCTTTCTTCTTGAATTGTATTTTATGCACTAGGCATGTTATTAATAATAAATCAAACATCAGCCAACACCCTATTGTATATTATTTGAAAATAGTATCTTTACGCCCATATCCTCGAACAGGTAAAGAGATTACAGAGGTTTAACCAGGGCACCCACGATTACCCGAAGACTAAGAAGTCCCACAATTTGATAGACGGCAAACTTATCGCCAACAGCGCATGTATCATTATTTCTATTAGAACAAAAAAAAAAACATTTTTATTTTTGCTGTCCGACCCGGGGATCGATCCCGGGATCTCATGAAGTTAAGTTTGTTGGCAACCAGGCCGCTAGACCAGAGAGACGATCATTTAATAAATAACGTTAATTTGTCTATTGTATTTGTTGCTGACTATACGTAAATTGAATATAACGGAATCCTTCATTTGATTGGATTGAAACCAATTTCCCGGATTACGATAGACGTGCTTTAAGTTTGTTTATTAATTTATGTGTAGTTGCATAGAGACTGATTGCTTGCAGCGTTAGATGGAGCAACTTCGTTAGTTTAGAGCATGCGTGGTTAGACTTTCTGGATAGAGGGATCCTTACATGTTTTCAAATAAAAAACTCAAAAAAAATCCCAGGCACACTAAATGGAAGTTCTTCATTGTACTAGTTGGATTTTCAGCTACCCTCTTTTATCTTTAGGTTTGCTGTTGTTATTATATTGAAATTTAATGGTGTTACTTTTTTCATAGAGGTAAATAGAATGTTTTCACATTTTTAAAGAGAGAAAAAAATCGTTACAAATATATTCACAAAAAAATTTAAAATTAAAATATCTTAGCAGGTAACACTTGTCTCTGTAGTTATACTTGTACCTTACTTTGGAAATCGACTTATAAAAATCCGGTGACATGTACAGTTCGAAGTTTGAGAGTCTCTGTACCAGACTAATGACATCTAGCTTAACAAATTGTGGCTTCATTAAAACCTTACGAACAAGCAGATAATGTGATATGGAGGACGTGAACGTAGGAATTCTGTTGAAAACGTATAGTTAATTCGTTGCAGGATTTAAGTGGAGTCTGCAATGGCGGATAGGGACATACCCCCACATAGTGTTGCCAGATGCACTCTGATCGTTTTTAGGACATTTTAGGGAGTTTCGTAGAACTATCAATATTAGTGTCCTGCAAGCTAGAATGTGACACAGTCATTATTGCGTCAGGGTTAGGTAAGGCGATAGATCCCTCCCCAGGAAAGTTGCACAGCACTCTAGTATCAGTGGTCTTGTTAATAATATTTTAACCAGTCTTCGTCTTTTACGAGATGCCTGGCACTGAGTCAAATGGTCTATTCTACTCATCGGACCCATACCAACACGGAAAACTTCAGCACGACTTTCATACAAACTGTCATACCCCCTTATAATCGTATTATTTTAATATTAAAACCCATGTTTAAACTCTAGTCTAGTTTAAGACCACAGTTCAAACACAAGCTACTGTTTTGTGACTATATTAAATTTCTTTCGGTGTAGCTGTGAAAACTTGACAGACAGACCGAGTTTGCCATAAGTATGGAAGTTGAAATGTGTCTAACTCTAAAAGTAGTACATAAATATTTCCTATTCCTGCCACCATAACGTCAGCTCTTGCCGTTGACGTGTTCCGGTCCGGAGGATAAGGTAGCCGGTAAACTTACTTCTGCTTGTGGCCTAACATTCCGACTTCAGGTTGGCAATACGCCATTACCATCTTTGAAGTCTCTAGGCGGCGTGTATTTCTTACCATCAGGAAATCCGTCTGCTTGTTTGCCTTCCAGTATCATAAAAAACACATTAGATGACAATTAACAGCAATTGTTGTTTAACAACTAGCCTTAAATTGAACATAGAGGTTAGTGTGTAAACAACACGCATTATGTCTTCGATTGTCAGCTATTTTTATTACCAGGAAAATCCTAATCTGGGTTGTTCCGCGTTTCTGTGTTAAATCATAACGTCTGAAGTAATTTTAATAATATTAACGTTAAAATCTTTTCTGTTCGTCGTGCAGGAATTCGTCCCGATTTTTCCACATAAATGTGCACCCTTTTCACGTCTTTGAAAGGCTTGCCTACGGCATGCAGACTGCTGTGCACACATCGATCTTTCAGTATTCAGTTTTTAATGAAAAATATAGTGCATACACTAGACATTGAACCGGCTTTAACATATATTTTAATGGCAAATTTATAATTGTTTTATAGCTACTGATCTTTGAAGAAGGTCAAGTTCGATTCCCGACATAGACTTGCGTTTGTGTGAACATCACTATCACTAAAGTAAGTAAGTAAGTTTCTTCACGCCCGTATCCCCGAAATGGTATGGAGAGGCACAACCACGGCACCCACGATGAGCCGAATACACTAAGTCTCACAATGTGATAGCTTGCAAGCCTATTGCCAACAGGGCACACATCCAATCCCGGGCGACATTTTTTTTATTAGAAAATTGGAAAAGCTACATTTTCTTTTTGTTCACTACATACTCACTACAAGGTTGCTTTCCGCTGTCTGTCCCTATATATGTTTTAATCTTTAAAACTGTATAACGGACTTTGATACGTTTCTTTAATATATAAAGTAATTCCAGTAGAAGGTTTGTAAATATAATAACAATATAATAGAGGTTGGTCCGTGCGAAGCTGAGACTAGCTGCTAATAATATCTATATTTCTATATGTCTGCATATTTATTAATTTTGTATCGGTATTTTTTGATTTTTTTTAACTATCCTAATTTAGATTCAAATCGTTCTTTGTATTTTTTTATGTAAGTATGTATTGACAAAATATTTAACTAGTAGTTACTTCAAAAATCGTAATAAATAAAATAAAAAATGAATATATAAGGATAAAATACGAGTATTTAACTAGTTGTAAGCAACTCAAAATATAGACTGCTAACCAATTAGATATAATTATTTAAATTTAGACATAAATGATCCGTACTGTTCGAGATACAGAAACTCTCCTAGATTTTCTTGCACGCCTTGTTACCCTCGTAACTTAATGAAAGGCTTTCACACTGCTCACTTACACACGAAACTTTCAATATTTAGTTCGTAATAAAAATATAATGAATAGAATGAAGAAAGCAGTCTGCTTGTTTGCATTCAAAAATACATACAAGATACATGAACTACCTCCACATTTCTACATAAATAGATCTGAATACTTTAATCTCCGATTTTCCGTATATCCTTTAAATACTTTATACCCTCCCCACGTCTATAAAAGGCTTACATCTTTTAATAATGTGTTTGTTATGAAAAATAGGTTGCAGCGAACTCGACGAGCCGGCGTTAAGTGTATGCGTAATTAAGATATGCTATCAGTAACGTTTTTGGTGTAGGTGGCTGTTACGACGTACTAGAAAATAGTCGGTTAATGAACGTTTATAAAATATTAATTAGTTGTGGTTTTACCACATGTTTCGCGATTTCACCCCACCCAGTTATAAAATGAAAATATTTCTATAATATATTGTTTAATTACTCTTATAATATTTTTTATGAACATATAAGTAAAATTTGTAACTTGTTTTAATTGTGACGAAAGTAATAAAAAAAGGACGGTTTGCACTCCGGGAGTGCCGGCCGAAGTGAAAACTTGAATATTAACATTATGCATTTTTGAAATTTGGAATGGTTAGTGAATAATTTTCCACGAATTGATTTAATTATCAGTATGAAAGTAATATTTATGTGGTATAATACGATATTCATTTATTGCGCTCTCGTACACAAACATGACAACACGACCATTCGCGCAAGCGCCCTGCGCCGTCTTACGAATCAGGTCACGTGTCCTGACGCGAATTTAGAAGTTTTTACCCATTCCAAAAAAAGAGCGCAGTGCCGCTAGGGAAGTTTTCTCTCCAATAAAGCAAATTTAAGCCCATATTCCTGTAGAGGTTGGCAGAGACACAACCAGGGCACCCACGACCCACGTTGCAAACCTATCGCCTTCCAGGCTCATAATATCCAATCCCGGGCAACGTTATTTTTATTAAAAAAATAGAAATACTCATTTTCTATGTTTGATTTGTTACCCGACCTGGGGATCGAACTCTCAAGAAGTCAAGTCCGGCGCTGTAACGCTAGACCACAAAGGTCCTAATTGTATGTTGCCTTAACTGCGAAATTACATTAAAAAAATATGTCGTCAAGGTTGTAGGGACTATCCCTGTTTTCCTGTACATCTGAACACCCTTCCCACATCCACGAAAGACTTGTTCTCGTATACTCCTCATGAACACATCGATGTTTCAATATTTAGTTTGCTATGAAAAATATAGTGCGGCGGACTCGACGTCGTCGGGCCTTTCTGTATAGAAAACGTATATTATATTGAAGCGGCGTTCAAATTTAATTTCACTTTGAAACAATCACACTCTGGCTGCACCAGTTTTGTGCAGACTGTAAATAAAGTATCCAGATTGTCATAATTTAAGTATATATAAAGGTTCTTTACAGTACTACTATTTAAATTATGCGCTTCGGCTTTACACTTTTTACTCTTTTTACACTTTATACTTTTATTTTAAATTGACTGACCTAATCTAAATTTAAGTGACATTATGTAATAACAACTCTATGTAGATATCTTCCAAATACATTCGGATTTTCGAAGCTTGACGAATATAGCCTACGAATAATACTGAACTTTTTATACATTTTATAAAAGTTTGTTTAACATTGGGAAAATTCGCTATACTGTTCCCCATTTTTTTTCCTAGGACAATGAATGAATATGAAAAATATAAAAATAAATTGTTCGTATAGTGTTGCATGATGAAAAGTAAAATTATAATGAACAGCGGACGTAATTAGAGGAGTCTCGAAGTGTTTAAATTTGCTATCTTTCGAAAAGAATTATGAAATCGCGACGTGGTACACAACGAAATAATTAAATTCGGTTTATGCAGTTTTACTGAAATTATTTGGACTCGAGTCACAGGATCTTGCAAATAAATACGAGCGTCGCAGTGTTGCTTACCGTACGATTTTAATCGTATTGATACGATCTTTTCGGTATTGCATGATCATAAATTTGAAATCGTACGCAAAGACGCAATCTTTTTAGTTACTCAAAAAAAAAGTATTGTATAATATTCGACTATATAAAAATTAATCAGATTTGAATGAGCCTTAAAACTAGCCCATCCAAGAATTTAACGCGTACTGTTTTTTTAACGTTTAATTAAACAGGACGTACATTTCTTTTATTTAAATTAAACACGAGGCGATTGCTTAAGAGGCGCCAGTATAAATGTAGTATTACATTATAATATGCTAGAACTATGCAAGACAATTTCAAACAAGCAAGCCAGACTTTACTTATTGATAGAATCTTATATGGTTAAGTCTTAGATGCCGATGCACCGGGAAACTTTCATCGAGCTGGATGAACTTGCTGGAAAATTGCAATTGCACTCCTACCCCCTTCATCTGCCTCCTTCAAATCCAATACAAAGTTACTTAGGGATGGAAACGATTTGTCGATATTTAAATTTTAACACTTTTCTTTGCTTAAGGGAAACGTTTATAGAAAAATCGTTAACATAAATTCAACATTTTATCTTTTGTTGCTGAATTCTGCTTTTTGAAAATTGTCACACTGCTGTCATTATTATTTAATTAATGATGTATTTGTTAATATCTAAAAACATTTACATTTTTGGGACAAATCTAAAAACGCCATGCATGAAACAAAAGTTCTCAAGGTTGGAAGATCATCAGATTGTCTGCAAATAGAAATAATTTATTTGGTGTACACGTCACTGATTTAATTTAATATGAAGTGGATTGAAAAATAATCCGATTTCTAAAATGTAACGTACCTTAGATTTGGTAAAATTATTCTTATTATTATATGGGGTAAGTAATATCACATACATACATACAAAAACAATATGTTGACGAATGTAGGTACCTGGGGAGAATAAGGTTGACATTCCATAATCAAGTCGCTGGGGTTTTATCTGAAGGTGGTGTCAAGTCTCTCAGAAATCGGAGTGTTTGTATGAAACAAGTTGTGAATGTGGAGGAAGCTAAGCAGGTATGCAAGGATTGAAATTTTTATGGAAGGTCTATGGGCACTCGTTACTCTCTGCCAACCCCATAAGGGACTTGGCGTGAAAACATATGTATATACAAAAACATGAAGTATAAATACTCTCATACAACTGTATATAAAATATGCTGCGTAACTTAAAACTGCTTATCTTAACAAGAACTAACGCCAACATTATGCTAAACAGGAATATAACCGTGGGAGGAGATTTCCATTAATATGAATCAAAACTATCTCCCCATCACATTTACAGCCTTAACTCTACATTCAATCTACTTCCATTGCAATTTCGTATCGAGTAAAATGTAATAACATTGAATAGGGCAGGTGCACTTAGTATGCGTCTGCGGGCCTCCCGTGATCCGCTTTTGGGATGGTTTCACAGCCACACGATACCGTACGGGTGCGTCCGGCATGTTACACACATTTGATACTGCTCTACATTTAAATAGTCCTAGTTAACATTGAGTGAAGGTGTTGGACAATATGTAAATAGCTACAACTTGGCCATATTCCATCTGTAGAAATTTAAATCTTGGCCTCAGCTTGACAACATTAAATTAGCATTTAGTAGCCATAGGTTATATGTATTTTTACCATCAGGAAATCCGTCTTTTAAACAAACAACCTTAATCTAAGGGAGAAAACGAGCAAATGTTAAACCGGGTATTACCAACAAGATCAATGGTAGGGTGCCGTGCTGTTAGTCGTCCGGGTGGGTATTCATCGCCTTACCTGTTCCAGTCGCATAATGACAATGTCATATTCCGGTCCAGAAGGTAGGGTAGTCGATATAATTGCGCAATTGGCCTAAACAACGATACACTTTCAACTTGGTTAGCTGGTTCACATAAAAAACATAGCACAGGAACGCAGTAGGCTTCTCGAATATCTTTGTTCCATGACGGCTCGGATGACTGTGAAACCAACCTTAGTGTGCGTCGACGGACAAACCATGATCCGTTTCTTCGTAGCCGTAAGTAACAATGGCGGACACCGCATTCCATCTGTATCACCGTTACCCGGCCGCAGTAATCGACGCAATCATCACCTCCGTGCCCGAGCACTTCACAATAATATTTATATATAACCTGTATCCCGATTCGTGATCTGTATATGTTATTATCAAGTAACTGTGGTGTTATTTTTTTAAATATTCAAATTAATTTGTACTCTAACTTCAATTTTTGGAAAAGGCTAGCTTCTAGTTTTTTGACCGAGTAAAATGGTCGTATAAATTTGGAGCGATGCCTAACCTTACAGGATATCTTCGCTTATTGTAATTTTTTTGTTACGTATGTATCATGAATTCTAAATAAATTAAAAATTTCAGTCTGCTTAATAATCTACCCATTTTTTTTTAATTTTACCACTGCAGCGATTCCCAAACTTTCAGGATGAAATAACATCCACTAAATCTTTAATTTTATGGAAACTTTTATCAAATTATTCCAAATCAATTGATGTCACAAGAACTTTTGTTATAGATATGTGACTTAAACTATAAACATTTTATTTTTTAATACAATTTTTATTGTGAAGAATGAAGTTTTTTTGCTGTTTTATCAATAACTAGACGTTACGCATGCGTATTAATTACTTAACTCTCCCGCTGGAACCCGTTAAGTAAAGTGGCTTATGTTACTTTCCAACTTTGTCTTCACTCAAATTTTATGCTATAATATCACTGTGTCTTGATGTGAAAGAAAGACAAATAAAATACACTTGGTTTATAGTTGGGCATAATCCAAGCTAAATTCTCGTAACCTCCCATCCTGCCTTCTTTATTAACTTACAAATATTAATAACTAGCAGCCCGCCCCGGCTACGCACGGGTATAAAATATACGTATAAATCTTCCTCTTCATAACTCTTCAATCACTTTATCTGTAATATATAAACCGCATCAAAATCCGTTGCGTGGTTTTTAAGATTTAAGCATACAAAGGGACAGAGGAAGCAACTTTGTTTTATACTATGTAGTGTTTCTGCAAAACTTTGATAAGTGATGACTCATTAATAGAAACTCTAGAAATGGCGGATCTCATTTTGGGAATAGCTGATCGTTTGTATAAACACTTCACGCTTTTATGTTATTAGAAGCTGAAGTTCTTTTGTTTTAACATTGAAGCTTCACGAATGCCATGAGCTTTGAAATACGAACCCGTTTATGGATCTATAAATTACATTAACAACGTTTTTATAACCTCAGGGTTGTACACGACAAGAGTAGACGAGGCGTGGTTGGCTTCGAGCCAGACCAAACAGGGTAAAAAGCAAAGGGCGGCGGCGTCGACCGCGCCCCGAAATAGCTAGTGTCAAGGCGTGTACTCTACGCCTAGCGACAAACCGTTTCACTGTCAAAATACCAAGTGACTAGTGCCTAATTGAATAATTCGGCGTACCACGCACCGTACACACCCGGGTACAGGTGTGTCTTAGGCTAATTGCTAGCTCGTTTGAATTGCTAGCTTATTTTTCCTATTGTTATTGACTAGCTTTTGATTGCAACTTCGTACACGCGTTGAAGTGACTTTTCGTGATCGGTGATGGATAGGAAAGATTTTTACCGCGGTAAAAGTTACTCTAAATTGACCAGGTATTTAATAAACAAAATTTGGTAAACATCCGTTTTACGGTTTTAGCGTAAATTTTAATAACCTCGTTTTGGGTTCCGTTCTGTACCTTTATACAAAACAAAGCACTTTTTTTAATATTTTAGATGGTTTATAACTTTACACATTAGCTTTATGGCAACAGAATCAGGTGTGATTAATAACACCCGAATATTTCTGCTGGCATAGTGTCAATGCTCGACATTTTTCGACAGGAACGTTTCGTTGGCCGAGGGTTTAGAGTACACTCCTAACTCTACTAACCGATCGCGAGTCTCGTATTCGATTCCCAGCAAGGGCAGGCATTTGTGTGACGGACATCTAAATGTCTATTGACATTTCTAAGTCTGAGTTGTATTTGTTAAGTTTATTCTGGTCTATTCAACTATTTCTGTGTATTGTTATCGTTGACTAACATCCATAAGACATGCTAAAAATATACTTTTGGAGTAAGATTCAATGTGTGTAGATTGTCCAAGGATAGTCCAAGTAGGGTAGCCGGCAGATTTGCACATGTGGCTTAAATTCCTGGCTATAACACAGCGTCGCATCTATGGTGTACGCGAAGGTTGTCTCATACCACCTGGAGAGCCTCCTGCTTCTTCGGCCCCTATTTTTAACATAAAAAATAAAGAATCATTAACGTACTTGATAAAAAGCGGGAAATAGTTTCCCAAGTAATTAATAAGCTTGTTCTAAGAAAAAACTTTATTACCTGTATTTAAGTTAGGTATAGTACGTGCAAAATTTTAAGAAGCATTTGAAATTCAACATGTATGGAGGTCTTAAGGTCGGCGATACGCTCATATATAACTTCGGCGTAGTTCAGTAGGTGATCGCCCTGCAGCTGACCCCAGGTCTCACCCTTCGTTCAGTATACGAGAAAGTTTAGTTGTAGGAAGTTTAACGTGGAATATTAATTGTGGAAGTAACCTAAGTTACTAGAAACTAATTAAAAAACAGCTAGAAACTAATAGCTGGCTTTCTAAGGTTAATAGTATTGTGAACAGGCGTGACCTTTTAAAAATATGAATAATATAGAATCTTTACTTAAAGTTTGCTTCCGTACTTATTTAATCGAGGTGACGAAAACCGTTTTATGATGTTTCTTTACTAACCAGAACATTTCCACAATTTGTCAAATCTTATAAACATAGGCATTTAATAATGTTATGATGCGTTAAAAAGGAAGGAAGCTGAAGGTAGCTTCCTTATCTCGTATCTTATCGTTGTAATATTAATGTGATGTTAATGAATAAAAAAATAAACGATTTATTAAAATTCGGATCAAATAGATGAAATCATTCTAAATTTTTACATTTAATTACAATTTAACAGTATTAATAACACCAACAATCAGACTGATTTCCTGATTGCAAGAAATATACGTCGCCTCTAAACACCTGATTCCAGACTGGCTAATGTTGCATTGCCAATCTGAGGCCAAGATTAAGGCTCATACGTAAAATCTCCTCCACCAGCACGGAAAACGACATAGCATTGATGCTATGGTGGCAGGATACAAATCGTAACATGTTGTAAATCACTACCACCTGGCGAGTCACGGTGCTATTATCAAATATTCCTATGATATGAACAATCAAACTGTTTTCCTAGTGGTCAGTGACAACCGTCGCCTATAAACACTTAGAATATTACCAGCGCATTACTATATCCAATGGCCTGGATCTTAAGCCACGCTTGCAATTCAAGGGTCTGCCCTCCAAGCTGCTTGACACATGGACCTTACAGTAGTTTACCACACCATGACGTGAAGTGTGTCAATAACGGAGTCTGCAGTCACGTACCCATATGTGACACAAGTGCAGCGTAGTGATGAGTCACATGTCAAGTTTGAATAAGGACATCACACGGTTCAGGCTGTGGCAAATTGAAATATAAACATCATTACTCCATATCCGTCCGTTCTATTCACCATTGTGCCGCAACAAATTGCAGACATAATAGAGTTTGCAAGAACACTTCGCGCTAGATGACGTACAGATAATCGCATAACACCGTTAAGACATTTTATTGTGCTGAAATGTTCCTCATATATTGCTGAGTGTTGTGTATCTTTTGTCTTATTAGATGATCCTACTTTCAGACGTTATGTCGCAAATGTGCTGACCGTAGGGTTCATAAGAACATAGCCCGTGGAATGATTCAAAATGGATTGCTGATTTATGCCACTACTGCATTAGTCGGAAAAGGTGGTGGATAATTGCGAACGTAGACGTTTTGGCGGAAAGAATGAGTGAGGACACAATGTCCAGTCGATGCAAAATGCTACTATCTATCCTTACGTTGCTAATGATTTTGATGTCAGACTGGGTTGGTATCTGCACGCCCATATCCCTGAAGAAGTAGGCAGAGGCACAACCAGGGCACCCACGACTAGCTGAAGACACTAAGTCCCTCTATGTGGTTACTGTGTTATTCTTTCAGTGCAGTCATAGTAGATGATAGATAGCTGTAAAGCAGCTCGCCATGATTGGTCCCACCGCCTTACCTATTCCTGCCGCTATAAAATCGGTTCTCACAATTATCGTGTTCCATGTTGGCTTGTACTCTACCCGCCGTACTGCCCTACTCGCTACCCTATAGATTAGCACTAGTCATTACGGATGCATTATTACTATTCAAATTATGCACAAGATAAAATATTGTTTCTTTTGCGCAGATGATTTGAAGTCGGTGACCAAGAACCTTGTGCGGCAAGCAAAGCGGGACGGGTCGGAAGATAACATCTCAGTGATCGTGGTGTTCCTGAAGGACCCGCGCGATATCGCCGCCGACAACAGCCCGCCCATGGAGCTTGGGTAAGTGTGGCCAGAGCATAATCATTAATACCTTGATATTCCTCTGCTAAATTCAATGTCAGATAATTGGAAAGACCTGCTCAATATCGGCATAACAGGCCTTCTGTGGAACTTGATAAAAACTTGATAAGAGTTCAACTTCGTGACTCCTTGGTAAGAAATAGACGTCGCGTATAGACTTCGAAGATGCTATGTATATTCCAACTTAAAGTTATAATGTTCTCCTTCTTGTGTAAGTAAATGTGAAATTGCTCTCCAAAGTTCATGGTATACTTATTATCATGGATTATGGTGAACTATCGCTAAACACCTTTAAGGAACCTATGCGTTTCTATTATTAGGGTTCTGCCAACTTTTAGCTTTATGTTAAGTTGATGTCCAAATTTAAAGTTAAAACTTACAGACAAAATAAAAAGATCACAGACATCATGTTATTTAAGCTGTTATGATGCCTCACGCATTAATACAGCGTTGATCCAGGTCGTTAAGCTTAGGTATACACCTATCGCATCCAGATACAAGCGTGGATTCATCATTGTTGGCAAGATGGCCATGATCACAACCCTAATAGACTTAGGACTTCCCACTTTCACGGTCTATAGTGGTCGATAAAATGATGTACAGGTTCATGGTTCACCTTATTTTTGTCCACGAAAAGGTATACTCTGCGTTAGGTCTTGTTTCCACCAAAGCATCATAAGCTTTAAATTAAATGCACTGTATCGAACATAAGCGGAACGGATTAGCATTTAAAGCTAATATGATAATAATTGTTTCGCTGACACACGTCATGTCGTAATATTTTGAATTTGAGCAGCGTTGGTCTACTCAAAATACCAAGTCTTTTTTGTGTCATAAAAAAGCGAACGAGCAGATGGTAAAGACGCAGACATTGCTTATAGGCCTGGTTATTGTTGCAACTTGCTATCTTGTGGCCGAGTTCTTAGGCGGCTACTGGGTACAGCCATACCAGCATTGAACACAGTTACGGCGAGCACTAACGCCATAGCTGCTAAAATAGATAAGGTTGTGTTTGTTCTCGACTCGACGAAGATTGGGGTTTGATTTTCGTCCCACCTCTTTGGGTTACGTCAGATCTTAATATTATCTCAGTGGCGTAGTGAAAGATCTGCAAGATTTCACCATACACACAAGCCCGCCAATGCAATGAGATGAGTCATGCATTGTTGGCCTTAATAATATCTTACAAGACATTATTGTCTCATTGTTTGGAAGTTTTTTTATGGCAAAGATAGCGAACAATCTTGCGGCTTCTAAAATGGTAGAAGATGAGGCCTATAGACTCCATAGATGTTATAGGAACGTGGGTAGCCAAGTTGTTAGGCCTAATGTGCAAGTCTACTGGGTACCCTACACCCCGGACCTGTCATTATGCCGACAGGAATAGGTAAGACATTGGATTCCTAGCGGGACAAGTTATTGCACAGCACTCTATTATTCGCATTATTTATTATTACATATATACAGTACTAGCTGCTACCTGCGGCTTGGCCCGCGTTTTCACAGAAACCCGGTGTGCGATCGGGATTGAAAATAGCCTATATGTTAATCCAAGTCACAATCTATCTGTCTTCCAAATTTCAGACAAATCCGTTCAGCCATTCGAGCGTGAAAGAGTAACAAACATTCATACATCCATAATTACAAACTTTCGCATTTATAATATTAATAGGATTACAAGGTTTTATGTAACACTTGCAATGAATGAAAATATGTTTGTTCAAGTGTAGTCTAATTTTAAAGCGGTAATCTTCAACCGATTAAACTGATTTTAGGAATGCATACTAAACTTTCGTGGCAATGCAATGCTATAGCATAATTGAGCTGATGCGATGATAAAGCCTTCAGTTGGATTACGAAACTCTAAAAACAGACAATTTCATCCGTATTCGGGCTTATTTGAAGCGTCATGATGAGGTTTCTCGAGGCCACTGTTGAGACGCACTCTTACCAGTGAAAACTTTTTACAAAAACATATGTTTCTTCATGCCGGTATCGGCGAAAAGTTCGGCAGAAATACAAACCAGGGCACCGAAAGCCGAAGATAGACACTAGCCGAAGATGCTGCCCCACTATGTGATAGAGAAATCCATCTCTAACGGGACACGTATCCAGTCCCGGGCAGTTGCAGTTGCAAGTTTGTTTGCATTAGAAAATTGAACACATTTTTGAGTTGCCTGAGGAATCGAACACGGGACCTCATCTAGTCAACTCAAACAACCAGAGACAAAAGCCCACTAAAGCACATAGGAGAAAAATGTGTTTTCGGTAAAATCTTCTATCAATTTTTTACCACAAGACTAATGTGCTTGTATTCCTTCAAGTAGGTATTGTTTATAACTAAAATCAACGCGCCTCTCCATTGAGTTAACATTGACGGAATTATGATTGTACTCTGCGATCTGTACGTTCGCAGCTAATTAAAACTTCCGTTTCCACAATATTGCAACACGTTATGAATTTAGATAAGCCAGTCTTGTAATAACAATATTATACTATTAATATATTTCGGCAACTAGCCGACCCGGAGAACTTTGTACCACCTGATATTGATAGCTAGCTGCAGTTTGTATGGAAATTTGTTGTTTAGTATCAAACACATCTAAAGATTTGATTAAAACTCCAAAAGCCATCTTAAAATTACCTATTCGTTCAAAAGTAGAAACATTCCGGCTTTCAAGGTGTGAAAGTGAAATGAGACATTAAAACCGCGTGCTGTTATGTCTCTACTTCTGACTACTGATTACTTCGAAAAATGTAAGTGTACGAACCACGTTTGGTTCAGTATATTTGGCATGAACTGGCGCCGGGAAACAAACAGACTAACGAAAATTCCAAAAATGGTGTAAATGTGGTTTTGTGCCTATTTTTAGATTGTTTTATTACATAGGAAGGCAAGCAAGCAAACGGATTTCCTGATGGTAAGAAATTCATGCCGCCTAGGAACGCCAAAGGTGGTAATGATGCATTGCCAACCTGAGACCAGGATGTTGGGCCTCGAGCAAAATTAAGTTTATCGGCTACCTTATCCTCCGAACCGGAATACATCAACAACAAGCACTGACGTCATAGCGACAGAAATTGGTAAGATGGTACCAATTCGGGCGAGTCGCTGTAATGCCTACATCTTTTTTATCTTAATGCATAGAATTCACTCTTCAGCCGTTTTATTGTAAGTACAGATAGTTGAGCTTGAAGCTATGAAGGTAATCTTTTTGTATTTTGACAGGCTGGATAACGCGGTGGTGAACGCACCGCCATTCTCGGTGGAGAGTGAGGCGTGCAAGGTGGTGGGGGTCTCGGAAGTTGCTGGGTGCAATGACGTTGCCGAGAATGACGTGTCGGACAGCGACAGTGAGGACCTGGGGCCGGAGACTGCGGTGGACATCGACGGAGACGACATAGACGCGGATAGACCTCACGAACCTTCTGCGCCGACGCCCCCGGCACATATCGGTAAGTGTTGGCAATCGATATTTTTTTAACACTTGTACCGTTCCAGAATAAAGGGGTAATAGCTTACCGGTTTGGCTTATTACAACATTCTCCAGATACAACAACAACAACCAGAATTTTCTATAGGTATGTGTAACAGGAAATGTGTGAAAATCAGGAATTTTAAATAATTCCTAGGCAATGTTTACAATTCTGGACCCTCTCCAGGAAATGTGTAAAATACTTTACTTTCATATAGAAAAAATAACTCTGCCTAGACAATTACGCCCTGGGTTTTTCTGAACCTATCTGTCAGCCAGGTTGTGTTACCGCAGTCTTGTTTTCTTCTCTGTCTCGTCGCCTTCCGAGATACTGTATTTAAAATATTTTTTATTGCCTTTTTTTTATGTGAGAGTTAGGCAACCAAATAATTCCCCTTGTTGGTCCCGGCTCCTTTGCAGTATAGAGCTTCCTGTGCCAGGCAGCTCGTAAAAGGTGAGGCTTACTGTCACTAACACCTGCTGAAGTCTGACGAGGTGGTATGGTATTCGTACCATAGCCTTACCTGTTCCTGCTGCCATAATGTCAGCGCTAGCTGGTGACGTGTCCCGGTCATAAAAATAAAAAATATTAACCAAATATGCGGGTCTATTGATGGTAATGTATCAAACAAGTTATTTTCCAGTAATAATAAATTCTATAGACACCATAGTAGTAACAGGTGCGTCGCTGTATTGTGGCCGGGATGTTAGGCCAATTGTGCAAGTAGGTATACTGGCTACCCTACCCTCTAGAACGGAACATGACAAATTATAGCGGTAGGTATATACCTATAGGGATAGGTAAGATGGTGGAAGTTGCTGCACACCACTCGGCCACCAGTAGTCTTATTGGTAATGACGTATTTAACCTGTGGTCGTCTCTTACGAGCTGCTTGGCAGGAAGGCAAACAAGTAGACAGATTTCCTAATGGTAAGAAATACTCGCCTCCTAGAGAAACTAAAGGTGATAATGGTGCGTTGCCAACCTGAGGCCGGGATGTTAGGCCTCGAGCAAAAGTAAGTTTGCCGGCTACCTTGCCCTCCAAACCGTAACACGTCATGCCGTTATGGCGACAGGAATAGGTAAGGCGGTGGTACCAATCCGGGTGAGTCGATGCGAAACTCTACCACCTAGTCAGATGTCACGGTTTTAGCGACGGTAAGCCTATGCTCACCTTTTACGAGCTGCCGGGCAGGAAGGCAGATGATCTATTCTGCAAAGGAGCTCGGACCAACATGACTAAGACTAAAAATACTAAGATTTCTAAACTTTGCTATGAGGTCGTTGCATCCCGACGCCTTAATTATATGCATGAGTATAGTTGCCTAATAGCACCCATATGACATGCGAATATTTTGCCCGCTTTTCGAGTTATGACATTGTTAAAGAACATTTATGTGGTGTTAACATGAAACAACGTTTGTATCACAAAAAAATATCACATGTTATAAAAGTGACACCTTTTTAAAGTTCCAGGGGCTTATTAGCCACACCTCGTGCTGGCTATAATAATAATTCACCGTGAATCATGTTTAACTGGTCTGACTTTAAATGACTCACTCGCCAAATTAAACTTGACCCAATTGAATATGAGAAAATGTTCAAAGCATTTAAGTAAAAAAATGGTGATTATATTTTTGCAATGTGCGTTAGGTAACATTGTAATACTGCTACATTAAGTTATGCTACTCTAACAAGCAAGGAGGAGGAGTTTATATTTGTGTTTTTATTATATGTATTGGTGTCGTTGCCAAATGTCGAAGTGTTATCAGTGTGCCGTACTACTACATATTTAAATTATGTGCTTCGGTTTTACACTTTTTACTCTTTTTACACTTTATACTTTTATTTTTAAATTGGCTAACCTTTTACACTTTATACTTTTATTTTTAAATTGGCTAACTTTTTACACTTTATACTTTTATTTTTAAATTGGCTAACCTAATCTAAATTTAAGCAAAATGATTAATTATGTGTAATAACAACTGTAAGTAGATATCTTAAAACATTCGTATAATTTCCGAGGCTTGACGTAGATACATATTGGCGAAGCGCATAATTTAAATAGTACTAGGTACTGTACGAGTATAGTGACAAAGTTGCGTTTCGCTGTTTGTCCGAATGATGCGTTTTTTTTTAAATAGATAGAATGAAGAAAGATTCATATGTATACATAGAAGTTTGTCCACTCGTCCAAAGCTGGGACGGGCTGCTGGTATTTGCTTGTTCTCGGGTTAGAAAAACTTTGTATTATTTGTTCAGAGATATTTATTTATACTGATTTAATGGATCTCAGGGCGCATTCCGCGTTACACGTGATTTGTTATAATTTTTCAAACATTTTAATAACTATACTGCTATTAATAATCTCCTTTGTGGTCTAGCGGTTCAGTTGTTGGACTTGACTGCCTGCTCGGGCAACAAAAAGAAAAATTGGGTTTTTCCAATTTTCTAATAAAAAAACGTTGCTCGGGATTGGATATGTGCCCGGTTGGCGGTAGGCTTGCCACATCTTCACGCCCATACCGGGCGTGGAGATTTTTTTTTTTATACTGTTATTAATAATCGCCTTTGTGGTCTAGCGGTTCGGCGTAGGACTTGATTTCTTGAGATCCAGGGTTCGGTTTTCGGGTCGCGCAGCAAAAAAATTAGAAAATTTGTATTTGTCAATTTTCTAATAAAAATAAAGTCACCCGTAATTGGATTTGCGCCCGGTTGGCGATAGGCTTACCACCTATCACGTTGTCGGACTGTGAGACTTATGTCTTCGGCTAGTCGTGGGTCCTTGGTTGTGCCTTTGCCTACCTTTTCGGGAATATGGGCGTAAAGATACTTTTTTTATATTGATATTAATGCCTATATGGAGTCGAAAATAAAATAACTTTTAAATCGGTTCATCAGTTCTTGAGTCGGGACTTTGGATATAAATAGACTTTACTAACACTCATAACAGAAGTATATAATCAGCTTACTCTAGGATTAGATCAATTTGTGTAATTTGTCCAGAGATACTTATTTATGGTGACATTGCATATTCGTTACTATATCTATGTGTGTATGGTAATGAAAATTAACATTCGATATCTCAGAAAATAGTTTCATTCGTGAGATGTAATCTCTTGACAGTAAGAGAAAACCGTGGCTCATAGACATCATTGAAGTAACCGGTGCGTCACTGTCCTGTGGCATTGTGCAAGTCTATCGACTACTTACGGCCAATATTAATAATCAATCCTAATCCAAAACTTGCTGTCCAAGATTGATGTTTTGATCCATTTTTATGTTATCGCTTGCCAATAACATATCTGTGGACGTGATAATTATGGCAAATAGGTATGGAATAGGCTGACGGATACGCAGCTATCTAGATTGCTTGAAATCCATTAGATTGAGATACATTATTAACATTGGCCGTTACCCGCGAACATGAACATGACAAAGTTATTATGTCGGTAGGCATATGTAAGGTAGTGTTTCCTTACCCGGAGTTAGTTGATGTAAAGCACTACCAGCAGCGTTCTCGTTAGCAATGACCTATTTTATCTATGCTCATCTCTTACGAGATGTCTGGCAGAGAGGCAGATTATTATTCTAGTTTTATTCTACTTGGCGGACCCGAACCAACACGGGAACAAATTATAATAAAAAATATCTTTGCGGCCGTGTCCCTGAATAGGTAGACAGATGTACTACCAGGACACCTACTACTACTCTATATTTTTGGTACAGAAAATTCAGTTAAAATTATTAGGCCTTTACAAAAATTTACTTATTTTACAACTGGAACAAAATGGAAATGAATGGCTACTTTTACACAGGGATATCTGCTACAGAAATGATTAGTTGTTAAAGCAATTCCTAAAAAAAATTGCGCCCATATCTCCGAAGATGTAGGCAGAGGCACAACCAGGGTACCCACGACTAGCCGAAGACACTAAGTCCCACAATGTGATAGGTGGCAAGCCTATCGCCAACCGGGCACATATCCAATCCCGAGCAACATTTTATTTTATTAGAAAATTGGGAAAACTAAATTTTCTTGTTGTTGCCCGACCCGGGAATCGAACCCGGGACCTCATGCAGTCGAGTCCAACACCTGGACCGCTACACCACACAGGCAATACGCACGCAATTCCAGCCTCTGAAAAGTATAACCATCTCCTAAATGAAAACTCCTTAAAGTTTTTATTTCCAGGAATATTCCAAAACGTGATTTTTCCGTATGATTTTACCAAAAAAGTAAATCCGATTTAAATCTTTACTGCATTGCGGTGCAATCAGTCTAACTAGAATTTCATATTTTAAATCCGTATCTGTGTCCAGCTGCAGAACGTTTATGAAAATTTAAGGATGATTGTGATGTTCCTACTCCCAATGTTCAATCAAGGCACATTAAATAAAAGAAAAACGATTGTTTTTATGTTATTTGAGATCCAAGTTTAGTTGCTTTTCATTTTTTTTAATTTCATGATGCAGCTACCTACGAACCTACTCGTTGTCTCTTACCTACACTTTACCTAATACACAACAGGTGTTAACGGTGAATTGTTTACCTGAGGCTGTACAGAACCTGTGGTAGAATAGGTACCTACCTATTAACGATTTGACGTATAAATTACTGAGATGAACGGTCACTTTTTCACAAAGACTCGTTTTTTGAGCTATTATTATTTAGGCACTCGACTAAAATGTGGAGGTTGGTATTTGCCTACTTGTGCCTTCATTTGTTAAAAGCATTTTCTTTCTTACTCGCTTTCTCCCAGCAACTTCAACGTGTTTTGCATGAAGAAATCTCAACTCTCAATGTCAGTAAAAAGATTTTTTTTTTAATTTGCTAATAAAAACGTAGTTGCAAAGCAGGGTCGGAAAGCTACTATTTATGTTAAAACCATAAAAATAGCCACGCTTAAACTTGGTACCTATGTCGTTTATGTTGAGGTGAATCGCCTAAACAGGTTAATGATTGGAAATTGTAAAAAAATATTTATTTAAAAAAACAATCCCAAATGAAATTATTGCGATGGAGATTGCACCCCCAAGTGCAAAGCACCCCCTTCCTCCGCTGGCTCGGTCGCCGCACCGGTCTCGCGGCCCGCGGCTGCCCTCGCCGCGCGCCCCCTTTCCACCGTTTTCGCCCCGTCCCGCGGCCCGCCCGCAGTTGTTCATTGAACGCGCTCGGAGCTCTATCGTTGTGTTTCTCTCATATCGTTCCATCTGTTTTGAACGGTCTTTTGTCTACATTTTGTTAAGTTTCATTATTGTGCCGGCAAAGTTTTTAGTGTTGTGAAATAACCGTTTACGGTATGTGACCCAATGAAATGTTTATATTTAATTTCAAATATCGAAAGTTCTAAAAGGTTATTTTTGAGTTGATTCATGCGGAGTCGTTGCTGGAAATAGATTTATCGTTTTGAAGCGCATCCCCTTGTCGACTTGAAATGGACTACATTAGATGAAGATTCTCGTATATTTTTATCAGGACTCTCCATACTGACTTTGACGGGCGTGTCTCGACAGGACATTCTCGAAATGGCGTCTGCAAAATATAATAAGTTTGAATAGTGACCGGTAAAAATGTGTCAATAGCACGAGGTAATATTATTCCCGCGAGTATTTTATGCAGATAATGTAACGTTCCATTAATATTACTATAAAAGTCAGAAGTGGTTTTGTTGGCGGGTGTGTCACCTGTTGTTTTACCGGCTTTTACAACGGGTGATCAATTATTATTGTGAAGTGTTAATAGAGTGTTTTTATTGTATTGTGCAGTGGAAGAAGGCCACGTCGACGGGAACTTGGTGGATAATGTAGCTGAGAGTGGCGACGACTCCGAGGACGAGTGGAACTATTACAAGGGTGAGGGCGAACGAGAAAAAAACCCCGACGAAGAAATCGACGAGGTCCTTCGAACTGAGACACCTTGTCAAGACAATGTAAGTACGAAGTGCCATTTTGAAAGTTTTACAAGTGAACGAACTTTGATAAAACTATAACGGATGTAATTACATTCTAATTACTTCTGGAAGTAGTTATGATGTAATATCTGTTTACGTTTTGACTATGCGCTTAAACTTATTGTTTCTAACAATGCCATTATCCTTGGTTTTGTCTGGGTAATTGCCATATTTGTGATAAGAAATTATAAATAAAGTATACTAAAAATGTAATTAATGTGGTACCTATCATATGATATTTCTTTTCCTTGTTTAGTTTATTCATCCTACAGCTAATGAAAACTACATGGAAACATGTCACAATTATTATGACTTAACAACTATTATTAATTAAGGAAAAGTGCACACTTTATTCCATAACTATGTAACAAGTTTGTTTTTAAAATACTAAATTTGTTTTAAATTGAGAATAACCAATTATCTTTTGAATGCTTATAGGTGTAGTTTGTTACAATCTAATGATATTTTACTGTTGCACTTTATGTTATCTAGACAATGACATCATTTTTGTAATTTCTCCCTAATACATTTTATCTGCTAAATAAACATGTGCCTAGATAATATTGTATGATTCCTTTTCACTTGTTTTCCTTGCAGTTTCATCTAGACCATGTTATTTGGTCAAGTCTTACTTATAATTGAGATATGTTAGTAATACATAGAAATCATTATTTTATTTTGTAATATAGTCAATATGTGGATCACTCTTAATACAGTACTATAATTTAGCAAAGTAACATTTATTTATAGCTCAACCTTGCTGATATGTTTGCCAAGTATACTACTATTAATTAAATAACCAATGGTCCGAAAATTAGGTAAAAGAATCTGCTGATGGTAAAGTCAGCAGCCACTGCAGTTGGGGGTAAAATTAAGTGAAAATATTATAGTTTAGAAAGTGTTCAGTTTCACTTCAATCTGATTATTGATAATGACTGCCCCTGGTTTTTGCAAAATAGCTTTTTAAGGTTTGGAACACATCTGACTCTTATCTTAGTTCATTCATTAATTTCCCAATTTTACATACTTTTGCAATACCTGGTCTAATTATATGAAACTAGCTGTTTTTGCAAACCTCATTTTGCTCATTCAGTTTGTATGGGATTCATTTATAAAGTGGTTTTTCCTATTTTCCTTGCTGTTTAATGCGATAAAATATACCCTTTGCCCTTCTCCCGGTTCTAAGCTACCTCCTTATCAATTTTTAGTGTAATCAGTTTAGACGTTTTTGAGTTATAAATTAGTGTAACACAACTTTCTTTTTTTTTCTATGTAGAGATAAGGTGAAGAAATTCTTAAAAAATTGGCTGTGCTACTGATAAATAATTATTTCTTGCACCATTGTGTATGAAATTACAAATTTGAAAATTACTAATTAGAAGAGTGTCCTAATCATAATAATAGCACTAATAATGTACATGTTATTGTTGATTTAGTTATTTTAATTTTACAATTTAATTGTGATTAAAAAAACTAATCCATTTTTGTCAATGTTGTTGGTAGTAATTTTTGTAAAATTTCATGTAATCATTAATAACTTTACTATTTATATCTGCCTTAAAATTTTTGCTTTGTTTATTTGTTTTAATCACAGGTAAATCTATAGTTATAAAACAAACATTATAATTTTCAATAACTTACCTAATTTTTTTATTGTTTCTTGTGCCTCGATCCTGAAGTCCCTGGACTTAAGACAATTAAAATTAGGGAAGTCCAAAGACTTCAAGAGGTGAAACATACCTGGACAGAAATTCTGCTATCCACAAGATCTTAAAATATTTCTCATTGCTTATGTGCTTACCAATACCTAACATTTATGTTTGATAAATTTACAGTCTGCTTGGGAAACTAGTTCAGTAGACATGAACAGTTCACCACTAAACCCAGACGCACCAGTCTTTGTGCCTGGTGGAGTAGGTGGGTCGGACGTGCTGTTAGCAGAGTCTCCACGCAAGCCAATACCCATGGATGACATTGAACTGCCAGATGTAGCTCAATTCCAGACTGAGGCTGTAGTTCGGCCAGCAGAAATTAAAGACTTGGATAACTGTGATCAGCTTAACGGTCATCATGTAAGTTATAAAGCATGATTTGTACTTTTCATGGAATTTGGGCTAAGTAAAATCTACACAGAGATAACTTTTTATTTTCCAAATTGGTTAACTTCATAATTGCAACTATTATCTCCATATTTAATATTGCCCAACCTAATTTCTCAGTAAAATTAAATGGTAGTTTTATGTTTTTATTTTCAAGCTTTTTATTAATATTATGCAGTATTTTTTTTTTGTAGCGGTATGTTTATGATACTAAAAAGATATTTTAACATATATCCACAAACTCCATAAAGAGTAAAACTGTTCTGTGTCCATGAATTAAAACTAATTAAATGATACAAAATTGAGATTTTTGTAATGTTTTGTATGCATTGTTTTTTTGATGAATCAGTTGTTAGGGCACGTTTTTTTAAAATAATTATACCTAGACAAGTCCCACAAATTGAATCTAACCCCATAGTAAGCAAATTATATGCTTGTGTTGTAAGTGTTAGTCAACAATACTAATACATTAAAATATTTCAATACATACCAGAATAAATTTAATAAACACCCAGACTCGGAAAGCAGACATCTAAATGTTCATCACACAAATGCCTGCCCTCATTGGAATTCTCGTCAGAGCCTCGGTTGGTCGATATAGTTGGGCGTGTATGCTAACCACTCGACCAACGAGGTGGTCAACTTTGGTGTTTTACAAATTATTTACATAATACACCTCTAATCTTGATCAAAATAATAGTTCATCGCTGCATTCTATTCTGTGCATAAATCAAATTAATTCATTTATTTTCCAGAATATATCAATGGAAGGTGTTACAGAACATTTGAATGGTAACAGTCAAGGTGATATGGAAAGTTTAGGATTTGGATTTAGTGTAGGAATCGAACCAGATAAAATTAAGGAACCTAGTCTTATACAAGATCTTGAGAGGATACAAAAAGATACTACAGATTTTTGTAATATTCAGGTAAGTGTTAAATTGATTTCATTTTGCTTCAATGTTTAGTGTAAATGATAAGTTATTAGTAGTTTTGTCATGATCAATCTACAATTAAAACTTCTTGAAATAAAAGAGCTACCAACAGAAATTTATTAATAACAGAATATATGCTTAGATTCCTTTGACTAATAGGTTGGCTCTAACCAACTGTAATCTTCCTTCTGCCTATGGCAGATGGTTGCTAATTAATATTTTTTTTCCAATTGGAAATTAGGTATGGTAGAAAACCAGAAAATTATTTCATTTCATTTTGTAAGCTATCTGAAACCTTGCCAAGTGATCTAATCAAATTTACTCAAAACTTTAAATCATTATAGTATTCATGGTGCAAAACAGGTTATGACCTGTTTTTCGCCCTTTTTTTTAATCAAGGTCTTATGTTTCTAACTTCAGTTAAAAAAAGTGTTTGTGAAGCTGCTAGACATAGTATCACCAGAAGGGTTGTCACTCCACAGTTTACACATCCTCCAAGACTGTCACAAAGATTAAAGTACTCCCAGGTTTAAGTTGACAATGTAGTCTATTAAAGACCAATATGTCAACTTAAACCTTAGAGTTCTTTAGTCTATGTTTATTAATAAGACGGAAAGTGTTTAACAATTTGAATATACTATGCTACTAGGTGGTCTGCTATAAACCAGCATGCTATCTGCGTTTCGCGTATTTTTCGTGTATCGTTAATATCCGAAAATTTGTCAGCTTAATTGCCATTTAAATGAAGTGTGATCTTCAAATTTGAATTTTACTTGCATTTGTAAATTAAATGTAAAATATCTCCTGTATGTGTTAGTACTGCAACTTATTCTGTAGTATTACATTAGAAATATGTCTTGCTTACAGGTATTTACAGCTCATGAAACAAATCCTTTCAGTGCTGATGGCAATGATGAATTGTTTGAAAGACTTAAAAACAAGGAAAGAGATCCTATGAGTATGAGCTTTTATCAAGAAAAAGATGACGATACTTGTGAACGATTTGGCAAGCTGGATTCGCATCATGTTGACCTTAATGCAGTTCAGCAACTACCAGACAGTGATGATGAAGAGTTGCAGTCAAATGGAAGTGGCGGAATTGATAAAGAAAATTTGAATCCTACCCAGAGAGCAGACTTGTTAGGTTTAGATGATGAACCCAATAATGACATCATAAGATTCAATGGAACCACAGAAATTATAGGAACCAATTATGCAAATTTAGACAGTTTTCCAGGATTTAATATCAATTCTGCTAATAATATGCAGGATTACTCAAGTTCAGACTTCGATTCAAATGTACAACAGGAAACTATAGTTCAAACAGACACTCCAGAATCTCACAAATTGCTTTTTGAACAAATACCAGAGATACCTGATGGAAAGAGTTCACAGTTAGGTTTTACTACAGAAGATTTACCTTCTGAAAGTGAAAAAGATGTTAGAGCTATAACACCTCAAGATGAAACTTCCCAGGACATTGAAATGGAAAGCAAGCTTGATGACTCAACATCAGAAGATATTCATCCAGAAGTCCCTGGAGATAAGGAAGAAATTCAAAATGATGATTTGGGAGACAGAAATGATTATTTAGAGCAAGACAAAAATATTGAAGACCATATTGTATTAGATGCATCCGAAAAGGAATCCATTCCACAGTTTTCATCTCAGGAACACAATGAAGAAACATCTTTACATGAAACTATTCAGGAAAATATTACTGTAGATGTTCATCAGTCTTCAGAAACCCAACAAGACGTTTTTGATTATAATGTTGAGCAAGATAACAAACTCTTGGAATGTGAGCAAACTGTAGAGGCTCCTGAAATAAGACTAGAGCCTGAAGATGTCGAAGAAATGGATACAAAATTATCAATGCCTGTAGCATCTCCTGCACCTTCTCCTTTCCCAGGGGACGAGTTCGAGCCAAATGAGACATTGATGCCACAAAATTCTCCATTACCAAGTGAATCGCCACAACCTCGTGAATCCTCACTGCCCCGAGAATCCCCACTACCCAGTGAATCACCACTACCGCGTGAACGATCTTTACCCCGAGAATCTCCATTACCCTGTGAATCGTCACCAATACCTGCTGAGGCCGCATTACCTCTTGAATCCCCATTGCCCCGGGAGGCTTCGTTACCACGTGAGTCTCCATTGCCCCGTGAGGCCTCGTTACCACGTGAATCACCTTTACCCTGTGACGCTTCATTACCTCGAGAATCCCCATTACCATGTGAAGCATCTCTTCCTCGTGAATCCCCACTGCCAACTTTGTCTTCATTCCCAAGCGAATCCCCAGTACCTCAAGATTCTGATGTCTTATGTAAATCTCCAATGCCTTTGGATGGAGGGTCTTTGCCTAGAGATTCACCAATTCCCACAGAATCGAATGAAGCAATACATGCCGTTTCTGACATAGAAGCGTGTAACTCTCCTATGCCAGTAAAATCGCCATTACCTAGCGAAGCAGTAGAATCATTATTACCTAGTGAAGCCAATGAAACGCTTACTGAAGCTCCAATACCTTCTGAAATTCCTTTACCCAGGGAGTCTCCTATTCCCGCAGAGTCGCCTGCCCCAGAAATTACTATCAGCAAAGATGGTGACGAACCCTTACAGTTGGACACGGAGCTCAGTAAAACGCCTCTACCAGTTGAAACTGAAGTTGAAAGTAAATTAGAAGATAATAGATTAGGCGCAGTATCTCCCTCAAGTCAAAAAGTACTCCAGGAAGAACAAAATTTGGACACTGAACGTGTTTCATCTGATTTAGGATCAAATAAGGAACAATTAGAGTTATCATCACAGTTAGAAAAAGAAAATGAACTCTTAGTGGAAGCAATAGAAGAAAATAAATCTTCAGAATCAATACTAAACCCACAATCTAATAAACATGAAGATATAGAAGTGAAAGTAGCCGAGAACTTTTTGTCACAAGAGACATCTCAAATATGTGAACAAATATCTGTTGCCGAGACTAATGGTACCTTGGAAGCATCGTCTCCATTACCTCAACCAACTCAAGAGGAACAAGTTGAAAAATCCAATGTTTGTGAAACAACAGAAGTTTCTAAACAATCAGAGGAGCCGTTGGTGGATGCTCCCACGCCAGATATCGTGCCCGACAGTCGTTCACGAACAGATTTAATCACCGATATAGATATTGGTATTCCGGAATCACATGCACAGGAAATTTGTATGCCAGTCACGAGTGAGATTCAAGACGAAGGTGTTCCGGCGGGTAGTACGCCGCCGCCCACGCCGGCCGCGCCGCTGGCAGACGCCGCAGTCGCCGCGCCGCTCGCCGCCGCCGCAGTCGCCACCGCCGCCGCCGCAGCGGTCGCCGTCGCCGCTACCAAGGCCAAACCCGGTTCACCCAAGAAATCCCCGACAACTCCGGCTAAAACTACACCTAAACCGGCCTCTAAGGCAACCGCCTCTGCCCGAACGCCAGCATCGGCGACCAAACGTACGGTCAGCGCTACGACAACTCCTCGCTCTCCGGCGACGACGACAGCTCGACCTGCGACGGCCAAGACACCGGTTTCCGCCACAAAAGCTACTCCTACGCCGAAACCCGTTCCGAAAACAGCGTCGCCCGCGATGAAGCCGGCGTCCTCCCCTACCGCGCCGGCGGCGAAGCCTGCACCCAAGCCGACGCAGCCCGCTCGGCCCACGGCGACCGCCCGCCCGGCGCCGGCTGCTCGACCTGCTCCTAAACCTAGTGCACCGAAGACTGCTCCTTTGGCGGCGGCGAAATCGGCAACGTTGGCCTCTGCGAAACCTGCGGCCGCAGCAACTAAACCGAAGGCTCCGGCTGTTCCCAAAATCCCCGCGGCCCCAAGGCCAACGCCGGCCGCTCGCGCTCCTGTGGCGGCGGCAAAGCCTAAGCCGGCGGCTGAGAAGAAGCCGCTGACAAACGGTGACGCCAAGCCGACAGCGCGCGCCCCTACGCGGCCCACGACAGCCGCCCCCTCACGACCAGCACAGAAAGCGCCCGCACCACCAACCACACTCAAGTAAGACCTTCGCATAAACTTTTTTTATTTTTTATGTTGCGATAGATATTGATAGATAGATGACTGTAGACACTGTCTGCTGAGGGTGAGAGACAGCAGTCCAAACTAACTAAACCTCATAACATGGACGTAGGGATGATACTGGTACGTCCATATATATGTATATATCCTTATCTTATGGCCAGGATATTTGAACGCGTGTGCAAGTCTACTGTCTAACCTATTCTCCGTCACGTAACGTCAGTGGCGAGCGGTGACGCTATGGCAGCAGTGGTACCACTGATCCGGCCGAGCTACTGCTATCATTTGTCAAAAATGTTATGAGGATGATACTGATGTCTTTCGATTCCTATTAAACACGTCCATATATATTGTGTCATAACTGCAATTCTTATGATTGGGAAATGCATTTGCTTGTTTGTATCTTAACAAAAAAAATTCTTTCAGTTTTATCAAAATCATTTTAAATTTTGACTTTAGTAAGTTAAGCAATATATTAGCTAGCAATATATTACTAAAGCAAATCGGTTTTCTTATCGTTTAAAGACAATTTATTATGACCAATAATTATGAAAATTATCAACATATTTATCAAGTATCAGTGATAATTATCACTTTTATTTTAATCACCCTGTAATAATTTTATTATGTTGTCAGGTCAGCTGCACCAAAACCTCCAGTGCGCGCCCCTCTAGACAAGCAAAGCAAGGATCTCACTAATAAACGCATCACCGCCAAAACAGCACCTCCGAGGACCACTACTACGAAGGTGATTATAAAGTTATGGAAAATGTCTACTAACAGTTCTATCGGACCTGTTCTCCACACTCATTGTTCTTTACATATAAACACGCCTTTTTCTACACACGCTCTTGATTCAGTCGATAATATTTTTTTTATTATTGGAAGGCAATCAAGCAAACGGATTTCCGGATGGTAAGAAATTCACGCCGCCTAGAGACGCCAAAGGTGGTAATGGTGCGTTGCCAAGCTTAGGCCAGGATGTTAGGCCTCGAGCAAAAGTAAGTTTACCGGCTACCTTACCCTCCGGACCGGAACACGTCAACTGCAAGCGCTGGTGTTATGGCAGCAGGAATAGGTAAGACTGTGATACCAAACCGGACGAGTCACTGCGAAACTCTACCACCTAGTCAAAAGTGGCTGTAAGCCTATATTCGCCTTTTACGAGCTGCCTCGCACAGGAAGGCAGATGGTCTATTCTGTAAAGGAGCCCGAACTAACATGGGGAAATACGCTATAATACTAATAATACTTTATAATAATAATAATAATAATACTCGAAAGATTTGGTTATGGTATGTCAACTTAGGTTGCGACTTTTGTGATTCAGATCGGTGAGTGTAACGCCATCGATTTTCCTTAGCACTATCATTACAACCTCATTTATCGTTACAGACATGTCCAACTCAAGTTTCCATAAAGTAACGTTGATCCATAAAGTAAGTTGTATGTTTAAGTAAAAGGTAAAAAAAATTGCTTTATTAGTCAACGTTATGGATAGCCAAAGAAAATATAATACAAATAGTTTCTTTTGATTTGGGGAATTTTTATTTTGAATTTCTTATATTTTTATGTTGAACTAAAAGAAGCTTAAGCAGCTTATTCCAAATAATTTAAGCAATAGCGTTACAATTTTAATCAATTGGTTAAAAGATGCTGTGATCCATCTCTACGCACATGATAAGATGAGATGAGTTTGTGATTTTAAAACTTAGTAAACTTTTCTACCACTATCTTTACGCCCACTTCACTCTGAAACTAGAGACGCACTACAGTGGCAAGTCTCTTTTTCTGGCATAGTGCAAACTACGACATAGTGGCAGAAATGAGATTAATTCAAATGATTCCTCCTAACTAGTTTCTAAATATATTTTACTTGGAGAGGCTTTCCCAAAAAAATGAATTACGCACCTTAAAGAAAATAGATTATCTACCATAGGAATGCAATGAAAAAAAGGTGATGTAACAATTAAAAATTTAACATACATATTCTCTATTTTACCAGGCCCCAGCAAGCACAAAGCCTGTACCGGCGAAAACTGCTATTAAGAAACCAGCTTCAATAGATGTGAAGAAAGAACAACCCAAGTTAAATGGTGATGTCCACAAGCCTCCGCCCAGCCCCCCTGTCACAGACAATTCGCTGCTGCCTGATGTCATTGCATAAACATCACAACATATCCCGGGCTGCCAGCTCCATTGGACATTGTACTCACAAGTACTCAGTAGACCATGAACTAATACGTGATTAATCTAGAGATTTGGTGTAGTGTGGTTTTATAATGCATTCAATACGGTGTTAGCTCTGGATCATATGATTTGTTTGTTAATGTGTTAAGTTTTTACAAGTTGGATTGTCTAGTTGGCTGTTTATTCCTACTACAAGTCACAGGGAAAATGCAACAGGAGATTAACTTATGGTAAGATTACATTTTTGATTTTTTAACATGTTTACGGTGCATTAACCACCTGTGACTTGATTGTGGAGGTTATAAAGGAATATATAACGGAATTTTAGCTATCTATTCATGAATAGGTAATGGAAGAACAAAATTACACCAGCTATCATTGTATTGTTTAATTTAAAAAAAATGTTAATAGTCTCGTATTGTCATGTAATTTTTATAAATGTAACAGTTTATTTTGTTGCTTTTGACTTGTTTCAAATTTTATTATCACAAACACATACATTTTTCTATTTAATATTTTCTCAATGTGCATGCGCCTTTAACGTAATCATCACATTGGATTGCTTGCAAAATGAACAAGCCTTAATTTAAGATTTTGATTAATTAATGACTAAAATTAGTGACCTGATTTCAACAGTAACTTGTTCATGATAGTTCATAATCTGATCTCGTAATTTAGTTATATGTGGGCAGCTCTAATTCTTGGACTCAGCAAAACGATAAATTGTTTAATCGTTTTCAATTGAGATTGTTAAGAACTTTAGAGCAACCAAATATCACTAAGTAATTTCAATTATAAACGATTTTTCACTAGATTTCATGGTTTACGTTAGACATTATACAGTGTACTGTTATGGCAAAGCTTATATGGATTCCTATTATTTCTGCTTGAATTTTGTGATTTTCTTATAAGTGTATAATAGTTTTACGAGAAGTTAGGTGCGGGAGCATGCTCCCATTTTTATATTATAAGAGTCGCTTTTATAGTTGTGTACGTCGCCGGTGTCGGCCCGGCAAAGGTTATTACGATTACGAATATCCATTATTATGAGTCTGTTTAGAATTTTTATATTACCATCAAATAATTCATTTTTAAATCCGGCTTTTAATTTATTTCCTTTGTATACCCGTATTATTATTTAAATAAAAGTTGTGAAGAAGGACTGAGACATTGTTTTATTTGAAATTATGACTACTAATATTATGGTTAAACGATGTTTACTTAATCGCTACATTTACTTAATGTCAGTGTTTACTGTATCCTGGTGTTACAAAGAAATATTAAAATAGAGCATTTTATTCGAATAAATGGTTATATTACCCTTTTTTGTTTTTATTTTCTTTGTTGTGTTTAACCTTCTAAAAAAATTATAATACAAGTAGGTAATTGAAATTACTACAAATTATTATTATCATTATTTTTTTATGATATTGGAAGGCAAACAATTTCCTGATGGTAAGAAATTTCCGCCGCCTAGAGACACCAAAGGTGGTAATGGTGCGTTGCCAACCTGAGGTCGGGATGTTAGGCCTTTAGTAAAAGTAAATTTAACGGCTACCTTACCCTCCGAACCGGAACACGTCATGACGTTATGGCGGCAGTAATAGGTAAGGCGGTGGTACCAATCCGGGGGAGTCGCTGCGAAACTCTACCACCTAGTCAGATGTCACGGTGTGAGTGACGGTAAGCCTTTGCTCGCCTTTTACGAGCTGCCGCCAGACGGTCTATTCTTCAAAGGAGCCCGGACCAACACGGGGAAAAAGCTGCTGTCTTTGACCTGTTGAAATATCAGGATTAAAGCATAATGTACTTATCCAAGATTTTATCGATTTCTATGTTAAAATTGATTAAAATCATTTCAGCAGTTTTGACGTAAAAACAAAACGCACATAATCATAAAAGGAATACTAGTATACTTACCTAATATAAATAGAGTAAATTTGTTAAATCTTTGTTTAAATTATATTAATACTGAAGTAATTATGACAACTAAATCGAGTCTAAATTGTCTACAAGGTATTAATTAATTTAAATAAAGATTTAATTTGCTTAGGGCCACTTTCACGTTCCTGGGTTAAGTATTTAACACTGAGTTAGCGCCAAACTAGGGTTAAACTACCTTATATTATTTGACAGTCTAACTCAATATTAAATGTAACCCGGGAATGTGCAAGTGACCATTAGACTCTTAAAATAAAAACAATTACTATTTTATAATTCCTGTAATACGCGTCGGATTGTTTAACCAACTTTTTGTAAAGAATCAATACAGATGATTTTTAAATTCCTTTATTCATAATTTAAATCTAAATCACAGACTATTATTATATAGTAAAATAAAATGTATAATCAATTCTTAAAAATAAAGTACATACATATAATAATTGTTCACTTGACTGAGATATTAGAGGCAAATGGCGGTACAAAATGATCAAATTTGTGACAGAAGTTACGATGAAGGATAGAATATAAAATTTAATATTTATGATAGTAATATGTAAACCCTTTAGCGCTATTTTTGTCACATCCAATTATTAGGTAGTTATAGTTCTTGCAAGAGCCGATCTATTGATCGATTAGTGAGGACGGGTTACTAGTAGGTACCAAAAAAGATTCCATCTGATCTCAACTGAGTAATACGTTAAATGAATGAGGGGTGTAATCTAAGAATTAATGTTTGATCTGTCCGCCTAGAATAAAATCAATGAAACATTTCACATTTTATTATTATATGTCTATTGTTCAGAAATTTTAGATTCCAAAGCAGCAATTGGTACCATAATAGGTACTACTACCATGAAGCTAGATATAAAGGTAGATACCTACTGTAGCTTCATAATTTATTAGTTGATATTGGTAAGTTAGAAATAGATAAATAGTTAATAGACAACGAGAACAAAACATTGCTGTTACTTGCATCCAATCACCTAAGGGCCCGCACACAACTGAATTTTATGAATCTATGGGTTAATTAGTCAAGAGGAAATGGAGAAACATTTTTGAAGTTATACTTCTTTATGTGCGTTAGGAAAAAATGATGAGGGTAAATTTTTACGATGCGCGCGCACACCGTCACGAAAAACCGACATGATGAAGTTTTTTAAAAAGGTTTTTATCTTATTACGCCGAAGAAGTATAACTTCTAACGCGTGTACATAAGTACACACACACTTTTTTTTAAGTAGGTACAAAGTTCGTTACAGAAACCTGTGATAATGTGACAAGGTAAAGAACACGCACACGGCTCTCCTCGAGGGTAAGAAATATGTGACTTATAGACACCAATGATGTAGGTGCGTCACTGTCAATAGGTGATTTATAAAAATCAACCATGACACCGTCATTATGGCGGCAGGAACAGGTAAAGCGGTGGATCCACGCTTGGGAATTTTGCTGCACAGCACGCTAACACCAGTACGGAAAATGTTCCGTGCGTGGACACATTACAATATAATTAATTTAAGGTTTATTGCAAATGCGGGAATCTGAAGTCGGTGTCTCGCAGATTATCGGCCATCCACTTGTCTGCTTGAGCGATCATATCCTTGTCGAAGTTGTCACGCCATCCACCGGCGCTACCTGCACAAAACGTACTTTTTTATAATAAGCCCAGGAGCAATTCACCTAATGAAAAGTTGAGACCGAAACTTCAAAGATATAATCATCATCTCTCATTTCATAGAAGTTGTTGTATTTCTTCAAAAATACTGTTATTAGAAATACAGTTCCAATCCTTAGCAGTTCTGTTCAAGAAGTGGCAAACCTCTAATTTCAACTTCACGGAACACCTAGGCTGTATTTTCTCATCTACCTATTACCAGAGATTAGTAAATATTATTGTCTGCTAATACTAACAGATTTAAAGGTAAACGTCTATATTAAAACAGAATATATTCCAATTTTGTTTCCCTCATGTCGATCCAGGTCCGGGGACCATCTGCTTCTCAGCCAGGGAGCTCGTAAGAGCCAAGCGTAGGTTAAAATAGGTTTATTTTACAATACCAACAGGACCACAGGGGATGAGCGCTATGCAAGAACTTGCCAGGATCCACCGCCTTACCTATTCCTGCCGCTGTAATGACTGTCATGTTCTGTTCCGGAGGGTAATGTAGCCGGTAGACTTGCACAATTAGCATAACATCCAACCCAAAGAACAGTAAGTATTGACTATCCTACCTACATACATATCTTCTACTATCCTACCTACCGAACTTAAACACGACTAGGTATGTGATTATGGCGGCAGGAAAAGATAAGGCGGTGAATCGCTACCGGGTAAATTGCTGCTAAGCACTCAACCATTAGTAAATGTGTACCACCAGTAGTTGATGTTTCGTTAGTTAGGTATCTGTGGTTTTGTAATTACCATTTTTCGCTAACCACAAGGATTTCTTAAGCAATAAATAAAGCAATAAAGTTGTGATTGGAAGGCAAACAAGCAGAAGAATTGCCTGATGGTAAGAAATAACATATAGACAGCAAAGATGTTAACGGTGTGCCGCCAATCTGTGCTAGGGTGTTAAGCATCTTGTGTAAAGCATGGAAGCTTGGGCAGCATAAATAGGGGTGGTGATACCAAATCGGGCAGATTTTTAAAACTCTGTCACCTAGGAAAAAAATATTTGACGAAGTTTTTACGAAAAACGAAAATTTAAAAAAATCTTTCTTAAAAAAAGACAATGAAACTTTTTTAATAGGTAGCAGGTAGTTAAGTAAGTACCTTTCCTGATGAATATCTCTTTAGTGAGGATACCGAGTTCTTTCATAACGTCGTAGTTGACTGACTTGTTATTTTTAAAGTTTTCGATGCTCAGATGGTCGCAGAGACGAAGGACTTCCTCTTCTGAAAATTTTTTGTTGAAAAACGCAGACACACGACGTACTCCAGCGGCCAAATCCTGAAAATTTCATGATAGGTCAAAATACAATTCAAAATTACCTCTAACAAAATGTACTATATTATGTAGTATTATAACATTATGTTGCCAATATTAAAAAACCGGTTCAAGTCCTTGTCCTGGATGATTTTTACTGTATTTTTATTACTTCCTTCCTTCTTCCAACCTTTACTGGTTCCTTGTCCATTATAATAAAATAACATAAACACACCAATGTGCGTTTACCTTATTCTGTTTATAAATATTGATTTATTAGATGTGAAATCATAGCGAAGTTGCAAGGAACTTACCTTAGAAAGTTCCTCATAAAACAAAAATAGCAGATTAGGATGGTGTCGTTGCGCCCAAAACTCCTTTATATGTTCGAAGTATGGCGTCCAATGATCTGTAAAATATGTTACATTGTAGGTATATTTACTCATGAATAACTATTATTATCAGATCCGTTAAATCATAACTTTTATTAAACTTATGTGTGTAACAATCGTTAATGGGTATTCCAAAACCCAGCTCAATCAGTTGAGGATTGCTGCTTTATAATTAAGTTGTGAAATTCCACCCGGATAAATAAGTACATCTATATTAAATAAAAGCTTTTAAAGAAGAATTCACATTTGCAACGGATAGATTAGGGAGAGAACGTGGAATACAAAGAAAGTGTTGATGCGAAATGAGTTTTGTATTAAGTTGGTAATTCACGACAAAACCATTCGGATATTACATGAAGGTGGTGTTAAGAGTCGCCGAACCCGGTGTGTTTGTGCAAAAAAGTAATTAATGGAAATAAGGAAGCTACTATGTCTGCAAAGTGTAAGAATCATGCTACTTGGCATGATAATAGGAACCTATTTATGTAAACAATTAATGGTAAAGATATTTACCCATCCGCCGTTGTCGGTACGAAATCAGGTAGATGTGGCTATGGAGTACTACGTTACCACTGGTACTACGGTAGTGCTATTTATTATTCTACCTAATTTTTACACTACACTAAAGTTAAACACAAGTGAACAATGATATTTGATAATAAGTGCCAGTACTTACGTAGTTCAAAAAGCAGTTTTAGCACAAAATATAAGTACAAAATTCAACTCAGTTTTTAACCGACTACAAAAGGTTATCAGTACTACCCCTTTTTTGGTATATACTTTTGTTACGCGATTACTCTGCCATTGAGAAACCGATTTTGTTTGTTCTAATTTGAAAAGGTAGATCATGACTGATGTGGTCCTTTATAACCTTGACCACAATCCAACTTGTAGTTTGAGTTATACTTAACAATGTATAAATTCCATTGACAATGATTACAAGCAGCGAAGATTAAAGGAGAGTATATTATGCAGGTAATAAGGTGAACAGAATGCTGGGTAAATAAACTACTACAAAGCTAGGTTTTAAGTAAGGATGCTCGATTAGCTTTCTACAATTCTGAGGTTAAGGTTATCTCAACATTAAGCTGGGATTAAGCGCCTTGAGTAGGTTTGTCAGAAAACAGCATGGAAACAGGATTAATGCAGACGATATCTATGCGTGCACTGCGCTGTTCGAGTGCATTTGTTTGAAGATTATTCGTATCTGTCTATTTCATAGAAATATTTGTATGGTCTATTTCAATATTTTAGGCAAAACGTAGTTAGAGGTCAATGGTCTATTTCGTGACTTTAGGCAAAACACAGATTAGAAAGCTCGATAGTGCCAAGGGGAATTAAATTCTTTTGACACTACTGGCCCATGAGTAGTATCACAGGAAATCCAAGTTTACCCATGGAACTACCAGTAGTGCCATGGGGAAGAAAAAATACCCATGACACTACCAGTAGTGCCATGCAGTAGTGCCAAGGGAAACAAACGGAAAAATCGGGTACCCTGACGCAAATTTCAACTTGACTAATGGCAAATGCTAACGCTAATGTTCAAAACTAAGCAAAAAGTGGAAAATACTAGCGCCACCAAACGGAGATATATAATAGATCTCTGAACTTTAAAAAAAGTCAAATTAGGTAGGTACCTACTATAGAAATAGGATATACTAAGAGGTCAATGGTACCTACGTATAATTTATTTTTCTCTGTGAAGTCAAAGTTCTTCGGCTTTAGTTATTGGCATTTGCGTTACCAATTTGCCATTAGTCAATTCGAAAATATTTGCATCAAGTTAACTGATTTACCAAAATCGAGTTTCAATTATTTTAAAATTAGTCACAAGTCGTCAATAAAAGTCATGTCAGGGTCTTGAGTAAAGCGGTGGCCTCATTAATCAAGCTCAGGTAGTGAGATTTGGCGCCAACGAGGAAATACATGATACGCTGATTTCTTCATGATTATTTCATTTGTGCACTTTCACTAAACGAATTTGTACATAATGCCATCAAAATTGGCTAATTTCATTCAACGTATACACGAAATTCAATAATTGTGAAAAAACTTCGACCATATTTTCTCTTGATGGCGCCAAAACTCCCGTAGGCCGTAGTCAAAGTTATTTCTAGCTGTCAATGGCCAATGCCGCAACGTTGCCACAACGTTACTGTCATGACATTTTACGCTACTTTTGACCCGCCAATGTTTTTGCCATGTTACACGACACAAAATGTTAATTTTGAGTCGTAATTTCAAACAAAAATATCGTGAATTGGAATGCAATTGAGAATATTATATTTTTCAAAATGTTGGTGCAATTAACACCAACTTGATACGAATATTTAACATGGCGGGATTAGCGGGAGGACCGATGCGATTGCAATATGCGATTTGGAGTCGCATTGATATTTTTCAAATCGACTTATTCATTGACTCCTGTGTATTTCTCTATCTTCCATTCCGTTCACGCATGCGACCAAGCGACATTTTTCGATTAACAAACAATTAATACAATTTTTCTAAGTTCTAATAAGAAGGACAAGAAACGTTTTTGGAGTTTACTCCTTAAGAAACGATTTGAGTTATAAGGCCCGGTAAGGAAATTTTATGATGAGTAAAATCAAGTGTAACACAAAAAGTTGAGGCGTTACGTAGAAAGAGACAAACATATGTAAGTCGTACCGCTTCAGTCCTTCAGTATTTTTTTCTCCTACAGGACTGACGATCTCGTTCGAACAAAAATCGAGCCGCCCCGAGCGGGTCGTCATTCGGCTCCGCCACAGTCGAGTTACGTATGACATTGACATTAGTCGAATCATCCTAAAATTGGATTTGTATAAAATTGAACACAATTATTATTATCATTATCTATATTATTGTGTAACATACTTTATGTAATACGCTTTATTAAAATAATATAAATAATCCGAATAATTACAGATATATTATGTTTGTTTCTCTTATCATTTTAGCAGATGCGTTCATTTACCTTTTCTTTCTATTCGATATATGTCATAATTATCGTTCGTTAGGAGTAAACTCCAATCGTGCGTCGTAGCTGACACACACACACTTCTTTTAAAGTTTTTTGTTTTCTATGTTGGCAAAGCAGGTTGGTATAGCACGACATTTCTAAATTGGTTGGCAGGTATATTACTTAGATATACATAACTGGCTGTTACGTTTTTTTTCTTTTCAGCACTGCCAGTCGTTTATCCGACCAACAATTATTAAGATTTTTTTTACTATAAATTTTAAAGAAAGAAAAAATTTCGCCACAGACACAGACAGACAGAAGATTTTTTTTAGTTTAATTTTATTTAAACTTCCTTCTCTTGTCCCTTTAGGGACAAAAACCTTTTTTTTTGTATTCATTGATGACAACATTCCTAAATGAATGAACGACATTCCTAAATGGTTTAGTATATTTTTTAGATATGAACTGTTACGTATTTTTCTTTTCAGCATCGCCTTGACATTGGGTTGTTGATCAACAATTATTACGATTTTTTAAGTTTCACAAAAGGGACAAGAAACCTTTTTAAGTTTTTTGTATTAATTGATGACGAAACAGATTAGTATTGTTTGAACGACATTTTTAAATTGATTGGTATATTACTTAGATGAGGTGCGAATAATTGTCTGTTTTTTTCAGCATTGCCAGTCGATTATTCGATGAAAAGTTGCCCGTTACAAGCCGAGCATTGTGCAAAAACATATTACTATGACCTTGCTCGCCATTTAGTACCGCCACCTCTTTCTAACTAATTCACAGAATACGAAACTGAAGTGAAGTTAGTCGCCAACCGATTCTAATCTGCTGCTGCACGGCTTGTACTAATTTTTACGTTTAATAAACGAGTCGAAAAACGTGATCAAGTTTTATTATATAAATGAATTGTCTTAATAACGTATTTTGCCAGTTTCCAGAGTAAAAAAGACGTAGTTACTTTTTTCGCCAAAATGTTACTTTTCGGTCAGTGTCGTGTTACTTTTGACTATCTGCGACTGGCAACATTGCAATGCCAATTGCCGTGGCCCGTGACCAGTAATTTTAATTTCTTGCAAAGAGTAAAGCAGGATCCTGTTTCTCGTATAGACGTATTTTCGCACTTAACACATACAAAATCTTTGCATATGTGTGTGTGCTGCTATAGGCTGCACTACCAAAACATTAATATATGTACAAGTGTTATTAAAATATTGTTATTTATAATATATTCGTTATATTTTAATAAAAAGCTCATTAGCTCATTATTCAATTATTTATGTAATTGCTGATTTTTCATATTATTTATTTGACTTAACCGATCACACAGACTTGCAAGTTTGTTTGAAATCCGAAGCCGCCATTATTATAACTACCTACTTTAATTGATTCGTGACGATATTTTGTGTTAAGTGAGTTGTGATTTCGCCGCATCATTCTAATTTAAAGATTACGGTGTTTTTACTGGTCTCAAGTGTTTATATTTTTACAAAAGGACGTTCGGCGTATTATAGTAACGCCAGAAAACTTTTTAGGTTACCTTGCTAGTGATTTTTAGAAAATGGTTAAATCGGTGAATTTTGTTTAAAATATCCGTAAACGATCATACAAAAATACCAAATGACATGAATGTGATTTATAACAGATTTCCTAACCTGCTCCTACTGTTTTCTTGCATTTGCATCAGACGCAAAAAAACTATTGATGAAATGTTAGAAAAATTAAAAATTATATTGTTAAAAAACAATTTCTGTTTTACTTGTTATTTTCATTGTTGACATAATTGCCTTATTTGGTAACTGTCCCTGTAATTTCTACTTATTGTAATGTTATTGTACCCTTCGCGTTTATAAGTGTTTGTTGTATATTGAATAAACGATATCGTGTTTTCTAAATTTTAGTGGCAATTTGTTTTTTATATCAAGAAATTAAAAAGTATTTAAATATAAAAAGAATCCCGTTCCTAGTAGTTTTCGTTTGCTATACCTACGGGGCGTCACTGTCTCGTACCTGTGTAAGGCTATGGTTGCTTTTATTGTATATGTAGTTACAATTCTTCTCTGCTCTGTGAGTAATATTGTTCTGTAGAGTAAAGCAGTGTTGTTATTGATACAGCAATTGTCGTAATATACGGTAATTCACGCTTGTTTTGTCACAAAATACGGCATACGGCAGGACTTTTAATGTCGTATCAAAAAATACGGCAAATGGCTATAAATACAACAAAGTGTTTTTTAACAGACCGCAGCTAAACGTACCACTCATAACCAATAGTCAGGAAAATCCCGACATTTTTCTAAAACAGTTCATATCGCTGTATCGTGACATTTCTGTCACTTCAGTAAATAACGAATGTGATGACATGATTGTACTAAAGAATTTGGTTTATCTATGAATCTATGAGATCTAAGTGTTGAATAACTCAAATATTTTGATCAATTCATTTAGTGGCTACTGTTGCGAGATTGTTAGACAATGATTGAATCTGATAAAATGAGTGATTTTAATTCTAAGGGACCTTCTACGTCAAAAAAGGCTAAAAAAGGGTAAACATAACAATAAACGTGGAAAGTGCCGATTTTTTCAAAGATTGGATTCCTCCTGTTGATGATGATAATAAATACAGAGCAAAGTGCACCGTATGTTACGTTAAATTGTCAAATCTGAAATTACAAAATCAGAATTATGCACAAGCTAAATATGAATATGAAGTTATACAGACGATAAGAAACCTTTATGCAGAAGAAAAAAATGAGAAATAAATATTTTTAAAATATATACGGCAATTTCTTACTTTTTCCCTTAAAATACGGCAATTCGGAATGTCACATACGCCAACCCAGATTTTTACGATAACAACACTGGAGTAAAGTTAAAAGGTAACTGTCCATATAATCACAGACTAGATAGAGATACTACGTATTTTTTTTAAGTTAATTTGCCCCTTTCTGGGGCCGGCTAAGACCTTTAGGCCATGCTGCCACGTCTTCCGTAATAATAAATTCTTTTTCATATTAAAATTTTAAATTCATTTCTTCAGTTTCTTAACATATTGTCTTCCCCTTTTTAAAAGTCATTTCCTTCACTAAGACAAAGCTTATTTGAGTCCTTCAATACGTCTTTAGTTTTAATTTCTTGAAGTTTACATATTTTGTTTCTCCGTTAATTTATTATATAGTACGTCACATCCTTGAATTACGATTATTTTCACACAAATTATAAAACTAAAATTCTAAACACCAAAATCATCTTCTTTCATGTTGGCGCCAAAACTTCTACGACAGTGCAAAAAGTATTTTTAATATTCTTTTTTTTAACTCTATATTTTATACAAGTCTTATATTATGTAATAAATCCATATCTTAATATCTCATGTCTTTTTCTAGTTTCGTCTTCAAATTTCTTTCTTGTTCAGGCCTCTGCCTCTTCTGTCGTGATAAAACTCTACAATAGTCTTTCACTA
>NJDC01003776.1:599792-633742 GCA_002245475.1 Calephelis virginiensis
AAATACAACAAAGTGTTTTTTAACAGAGCGCATCTAAACGTACCACTCATAACCAATAGTCGGGAAAATCCCGACATTTGGCTAAAACAGTTCATATCGCTGTATCGTGACATTTCTGTCACTTCAGTAAATAACGAATGTGACGACATGATTGTACTAAAGAATTTGGTTTAACTCTTCAAAGTTTGAAGAAATGTGAATTCGCAACTCTGTGCACGGAGGATGATCAACATGACAAACATTTTGTTTGTAAATGCAAGGTAATCTAACACATTTGATAAAACTGTCTGTATCGACTATATATACTGATATATACTGCTTCACATTGTCGTCAATTCCCCTTATTGTCTTTTTTTATAAACAATGACTTAAATACTTCCAAGTTTAAGTCGGTTAATAGTCTTTAATATACTGTGTGATATACTGCAATACAGACTACAATGTCAAATACTTGGAATACTTGAGTTTATATTTTTTAATATAATGGTTAAAGTATATTTATTTATTTTATCAGTGTCAACTTTGTATGTAAGGGGTAATGAATGTGGGGGAAGTATGAATCCAAGTATGTATTTTATTATGACTAATGATCTAACTGAAAAAAATGTTTTCCAGACGTTTGAAGAACCAAGTGCAAGGGTGGACATTAAAAAGTCAAATATGTACAGATTCCTCATTACAATGCTCTTTCTGCAAATGTAAAAAACGCTTTTCTTATATTTCAAATTTGATGAAACATCAGAGTAATCAGAAAAGCATTAGAGAAAAGTCTCATACAGTACAATTTTGTACAGGTTTTGACAACTACAACTATTTTAGGTTTGTCTTACATCTTTTCAAAAAAGATGTAAACAATTTAAAGTATTCTTCATGTATCCATACACCATGTAATAAATTTGATTTAACACTAAATTTTTTTAATGTTATGGTATTATTTTACCATACAGTGATGCTTTGTACTTGGAATTGTTTCCTTTATTTCAACAAAATGTTGTTTTTGTAAATCACAAAGAATTGTACTGATAAAAGTAGTAAACTTATTGAATTAACATGTATTATTGAATCTCAAGATTTTGATTTAAGTATAAAGATTGATAAATAAGACAGCTACATGTTTACCTGACCAAATTTCTCTTTGTGAGATATAAGTTTTCATAACTTGGTATTGGCATAAACGTCAAAAATAGTAATAGCTTCAAAATGTTTTCCCATCTACAGTCTACAATCTCAAGAGGTAATATGATGTCATAAATACATAGTTTCTGATAATAGTCCAGTTAGTATTTTAATTATAATAAAAAAATCATTTAATTTAGAAAGTGTCTCCAAATTAGCATAAATCCTTTTTGTAATATCAACTCATGTTACAAAAGTTTTTTAATTTTTAACTGTTTTAGCTCTTTGATATTTGACATTCAAAAACCGTTAGTTCTCTTCCAATTCAATATTTGTTCTTAAAGGCACATTTAACATACTCACACCTACATCAGCTTAGTATTTATTTGTATAATGGAATCTTAGAATGTGATTTTCAATCATTTTATAAATGTCTGATTATCATTTAATGGTAAAATAATGTGGAGTACTTTATAAAGATACATGCTATTTTATAATAACATTGACGAGTATTAATTATCAATAAAATATTTTAAAAAATTGACATACTACTACCATGTTTTTGATTATATATATGATATAAATGATTTTTTATTAATCACTAATTTTTTATTTGATCATTCATAAAGATCCAAGGTGACATGTATATTCTCGTAGGTACTATTTGATTTGTCTTATTAAGATTCTGTAAAATTTGTAAATATTAATGGTTTATACCCATATATGTTTATGTTACTCGTATATTATTATAGTTTATATATTAGTGATCCAAAAGAACTGGAAAACTCAGTATTTTAACTGGATCTATACGAAAATAATCAGCTACATAGTATATATTTCTATTTTAGAGATGGTCAAAATAATAAAATGTGTAAATGACAATCCTTCTCATGAATCCAACTTAATCGCAAAACACGGCAATATTCTTAGTGATTTACTGATAAGGAACCTTTTATAAAACATTCTATAGCTGTGTGGAAAAAAGGCAGAAGTAGTCATTTTAGCCTCTGAAAGTTTTCAGTATCCTAAAGTATCTGTAACTGTGGTAATGCCCACAACAAATATTCACAAGTATAGAACATTTAATGGTTTTTTATCAGACACTAGATTTTCAGAAATCGGCAGTTTCTCAACTCCAGACTAGTTGACAATTGTGTAGGATTTTTCGGGAATGTTTCGCGTCGCAGATAAACAGATTAAGATTTGCTCCCTTAATTGAAGGCATCAATTTCATCCCAAACGTCACTTCCCTAATAGTTTCACAGGCGTGCATTTACGTGGCCTCTATCAATAAATTATCTTTTTTTCTACGGTACATTCTTTTCTTCTTATTTAATTTTTATGTAATCCCAATTCGCATGAAAACCAACTGCTCCTCTAGGCCAAAGACAGAATCACATTTTTAAAAAGGCTTTGTCATGTTAATTCGATGGTCAGAGGGTATGGGCCTGTCAAAAATATTAACAATGACAAAGTTGTTAAAGCGGATGGCAGATTATGTGTTGAGTAAATATTAATTGCGCCACTAAAATATAGACAAACAACACAAAATTATCTAGCAAGATTTCGCAAACGGCGCACAATGTGACTATAGTTTACAGTCTTAAATAAAATTATTAATTAAGCAAATAGTTTTTTTTTTATTTTAGATTAAATCTAATGCATTTATGCCTCATGTAATTAATTATTTTATTTCTGTCCCAAATTCCGTATGGAAAGTTACTGACGTATGTGATAGCTCCATAAATTTGTATGAAAATAGTGATTGTCTTCGGATTTTACCCAATTTATATGGCGAATCTAATGCTGGATCAATACGCCCAACTTCCACAAACCTTTGCAAACGCATATTTGTGCATAGGGTGTTTGCCTGGGTTTGTTTAGGTTTGCCACGATTTGTAGCCGGTCAGGTGCAGGTTTTAAGACAAATCAGAGGAATTTGCCTCAAGCGCTTGCAACGCGTTCACACGTTTGTGTGCGTTTTTATTGAATTGTGCCTTACCTATTTTTAATTGAAAAATGTGTACATATCTGCGTGACTATTCAGTATCTTTTTAGTGATGGTCACTGGTTAAGTGTTTATCAAATAGCTGTCAAATGACGTGGTTTAAATTTGCTATCTCTATTGTATTTCTGTTGGTCAATGGAGATAGCAAATATAAAACATGTCATTTGACAACTATTTGATGTACACTTTACGCAGTGACCATCACTAAAAAGATACGGAATGAGGCCTCTGGTTCAATAATAAAATAATATTCGTCTTGGAACTAACACCCAGCATTTGGAATCCCAAAAACAAATGTCACAGGGATAAAAAAGTAGCCAACGCTTAGGATATTTTATGTCAAACTTTGAAGAAACCAGTTAAAGAATTTTACGAGAAATTAAAAAATTAATCATCCACCGTCTTCTTTACCAAAATTGCCTTTAAAGTATTTGTCACTAGCGCAGATACTAATAATTTAACTGACTCCAAAAAGGAGGAGGTTATTAACTTACCTGCATTTTTTTTGTATGTTTGTTACTCGCTCAGACCAAAAAAAGTTACGCGATTACTTGAACAATAGTGAATGGATTTTGAAGATTCTTCTAGCGAAATATAGTGCATCATTTACATGTTGTTCCATAATAAATGTGCATCTGACCAAGACCCGAAGAGTAAGTTCTTTTTACGACGTTGAGATTTCATATCTCAATGCATTGTATGCGAATCAATATTGTCTGGCAGAAATCGCTCCAAAGCTTTAAGACCGCCTTTATGTGCCATAAGTTATCTAAGTAAAGTTTTGGTGCTTAAAAAAGTGTATTTATACATTTATTCATTGAATATTAAGTCAGAATAAAACCCCTAATAATATTTTTACTTACGTAAATCTTTTATGAAGAATTCCCAGAAAGTTTTGAAGTCACCAATATATCCTTGTGTTCTCATAGCCTTGTTCAAATGGTAGAAGGACACAGCTACATCCCTAGGATCACGGGCCACGTATATCACTTTGGCTGTGTCAAGCAAAGTTGGAGGTAGCAGCGAGAGAGGCATGTGTGTCTTGATGAAACGAGGTGTCTGAATCTTGGCTAGCTGCTCGGTTCCGGGCTGGGTTACCCACTCTAAAGTTTTTAATTTTTCTTCACTGTGCTTATTTTCCTCGTAAATTTTTTTGTATAATTCTGGGTGAACGCATATTGAAAATCTGAAAAAAGTGTATATGAAAATAAGCATTGAGCAGGCGGACGGATTTCATGAATCTCGATGGTATAAATCATAGGTACGTCGCTTTGCCTTTGGGCCTCTTAAGATGAAAAGATGCTTTGCCAGTCTATAGAAGGGATGTTAAGCCTCTTGCATAGGTAACTCATAGCTACCCTGACCTTTAAATTGGAGTACTTCAATTTGGCGTATTACATCCTAGGTTAAAACCAGAACAGGGCAATGGCGGGCACTGACGACATACCCGCAGTAATAGGTAAAACGGTGATGCCATTCTCGCCAATCGTTGCAACGTTTACCACGGCATGGAGAATAGGGCGTGAGTGATGCATACATTTTACACGCCCATTACCAACAACCATTTGTGAGACTCGAGTTCGACTCCTGGGTGAAGATTATGTATCTCAGTGGCCAACTCATAGTGGAAAAGTGTAGGTACATCAAATAGCTGTCAAATAACGTCATTTGTGTTTGCTATCTCTATTGTATTTCTGTTGGTCACTTGAGATATCAAATATAAAACACATCATTTGACAGCTATTTGACGTACACTTTTCCATTTTGAGTTGGCCACTGAGATACATAATCAACACCCTGATCTTCCAAAATTGTGAGGTTTGACACTCTATACTCTTTGTCTACCCCGTAAGGGACTTGCCGTGAAGATATGTATGTATAAGTTCGACTCCCGACCGATGCAGGAATTAGTGAGATGTACAACATGTCATGTCAACATGTCAACCCCGAAGGGGTAGGCAGAGGCACAACCAGGGCACCCAAGACTAGCCGAAGACACTAAGTCCCACAATGAGATAGGTGGCAAGCCTATCGCCTACCGGGCACATACTAAATCTCGGGCAGCGTTACTTTTAGTAGAAAATTGAAAATATACATTTTACATTATTTATAATATACATTTTCAATTTTTTTTGCTGCCCGACCCGGGTTCGATCCCAGGACCTCAAGAAGTCAAGTCCAATGCCGGACCACTAGATCACAGAGGCGATAATTTCTATTTAATTATGTATTACTAGCTGTCACCTCGAACTTCATTCCACCCGTTCAGTTTGTATGGGAAAAATTAGAATATTGTTTTTCCTAGTTTTGGTTTTTTTGGTTCGGGTTTTATATGATGATAGACCATTTGCCTTCCTACCAGGCAGCTCTGAGGAGCCGAGCAGAGGTTCAATAAGGCACCAACAAGACAAGACCACCGAAGGTAGAGTGCTGCTTAACAATTTGTCCGGGTAAGTAATGCCGCCGCCGTAATGGCATATCATGATCTAGTCTAGTAAGGTAGCCGGTAGAGTTGCACAATTGGTTTAACACCGCGTCTACAAGTCGCACCTACAACATCTAAGGTGCCTAAAGCCACGGCTATCTCTTATCATCAGGAGAGTCATGTACTTGTTCTCTATCTTATCACATAAAAAATATTGGCTCATATCCATAGAACAAGCACTGAATTTTCCTTCTTTGGGATTAGATAATACATTGATAAGGAACTTACTCCAAAAATGGGTATCTATCGGTAAGAGGGACAGCATTAGACGTCTCGTAGTCTAAGTCGTTTGCAACCATCCACACGAGCTCTTGCGTCCAGGTTGTTCCTAAAACAGTAAATACTCTTACGTTCCCTATTTGTATCCATTTGGCATTGTTCAGCTTCGTCGAAGTGACAGTCATTTCCCCTTGAAATATCTTAGGCTATCTCTTTCGAGAACTTTTGCTTAGTATGTTTCGACATTCAAGTAATGTGGACTTGAATCCGAAACATGGTTTAGATCCCCTCAAAGCTGATCTCAAGTATAAGTTATTATAAAGCTAACTAACAGAAAATATAAGTTAGGTATTTTAATTCATGCTTGTCTACTCGCTTTCTGCGGTGCACTAATCAAACTTATTTCAGGTGAAAGCGATATTTTTCAAATGAAACAAAAAGAAGAGAGATGTAACATTTGGACAGGTCAACTTGCAACGACTTATAAATCAACGTTTTACTAAGAATATATTAAATATTTGTAGGAATGTCACCTACAAAGTATCGTTACGCCCATATCCTCGAAGAGGTAGGCATAGGCACAATTAGGGCACCGATGACTAGCCGAAGACACCAAGCAAGCCTGCCGCTAACCGGGCACATACCTACTCAATCCCAGGAAAATTTGTTTTTATTAGAAAATAAGAAATTCAAATTTTCAATCACAACACAGAACTCAGAAGGTGTTTTTAATAATGAGATATGGTTTTGTTTTATTATGTCATACACGAAAACTATATTAATTATATAAATAGCATATAGATGGGCAGGTACTGTATTGGCAAGACAACCAACCTGATCTGGGATAACTGGCCACGAAAACATCGGTGGACCTAACTTCCATGTTGTAGATGTTGCATGCTTCATGCCGGAATTTGTTTGGAAAAAAGTATCCTTTTGGTCCCACTTTGATAAACCCCGTTTCTTCACCTGGAAAGTGTTTTTCATCTTTATACAGGATATTTAAAGATTCGAAGTTAGTAGCTAAAATTTGTATGTATTACGCCGGCTTTGTAAGTTTAACGGTAAATATCTTTATCAGTGTTGCGGAGTTTAGTCAGTTAGTAAAACATTAGAAATTAAACACTAGCCTTATATAAAAAATTGTTTTACAATGTTTGTTTAAGCTAATTATAATATTCGGCTTGATTTGAAAAGAGGATCAAAGAATTTTACCGGTTTAAAATTTTGCGAATTCTCTCCGTCATTCCTTACCCTAAGTAAGTATGTAATACCTACTACATTAAGAACATTATACTTACTTAAATCCAAATAAAATAAATGTACATACGTATTATGGTGTGGCAAAACAGGCAAAATAGTGCGCTATGAAGGAATTGGACTTACCGGAAGCTAAAACTCCCAAATATAAGTTACGAAGCGAAACGTAAGTTGAATTTTTAGCAGTGTTTATTGTTGATGCTAATAAAACAGTTTTAGTGGTGTGTGTTGTGTGGAGCTGGATATATTTGGCTACATTTTTTGGCGGGAAATTGCAAATTAAATAATTTTATTTGGATTAAAGTATGGATTTCCGTCTTCTTCTATCAATTTTGTTTAACTTACTTACTATAAAAATGATAAAATCCATTTTAAAAATACGGTGATGAAACTAAATCTGTACGTGTGATATTTTTAAAAAACAATGTTTGCCAAGTAGGTTCCTACGTATTGTGTACCTATATGATACAGAACCCAAAACGAGGTCTACCAAATTTTTTTAAACAAAAAGCTCCTAAACGGATTTTACCACATGTTGTATAGTAGTAGCATAAAGCCTGGGTCAACAGTTAGGATAACTTTTAATACGAGAAATTCTTTCGAAAAGCGGGCAACACCTAGTCTAAATAAATTGTTGAATATCTTAGGATTAATCACGCAACCTGATAAATATTTAGTTCCTAATTGTTTTTGTATAGAAAAATCCCTATACAAACACACAAAACAACAACCTACGCCGGCGCCGTCGCTCTCAGCGACAAATAACTCTTTTCCGCCTAGAGGCTAAAGTCGAGCGACGAGCCTCTACTCCAATCAATCAACCCAGTACCTAGCCAGAACGCAGCACCAGGTCGAGGTTCAGTCTCTCGGGTGGCAGCCCTTATTGCTGACGTTATAGCGAACAGTCCAATCCATCTTATTCACTAGGGTTACTCTTGAATCTTAATATCATGCGAATTGGAAATTGGAAGCGTTCATGTCATTTTAGGTAGTCAAAACAGACATTTTGACTATGGTGATTGGTAGCATTTTTTATAAATAGCTATTCGGCTATCATTACACGCATCATTAGAACCGTGTCCCTGTACTAGACTAGAGTACATTGGAAACCCGAATGTAGTGTTTTGTGAGTTATTGGTTAAATTTCTTTTGTTTTTGTTAATAGGTACCTCAAATATTGCTATAAAATTATTTTTTGCACCAGTAACCCTATTTTGTCACTATTTGCATATGCGTGAAAAACTAGTGTAAGTAGGTAAGTGATTTGGATAATTAATATTTTGGACGCTATTATAGGGAAAGGCAACTGAAATTACTACTACTTACTACCTTTAAAGTAAAAACTATTTTGTTTGGAATTATATGTTAATATGTTGGTTCTTTTAAGTGTTAGAGTTGGTTTAATACTGAAAGGTTAGTTCACTCATCAAATCTAGAGTTAGTTTGTTCGGCATTTTAGTCTGCGCCCAAACAAATTAGAACTATTGTGACATTGGGCGGGTATTACCAGATATTATACTATTATAATTATAGGTACGGTAATTGTAAAGCACATTATTGTAAAACAATTTAATTAGAAAAGGTTTTACAGTACTACTATTTAAATTATGCGCTTCGGCTTAACACTTTTTACTCTTTTTACACTTTATACTTTTATTTTTAAACTGGCTGACTAAAATTAAGCGAAATGATTAATTATGTGTAATAATAACTCTATACAGATATTTAAAAAATACATTCGGATTTCCGAAGCTTGACGAATAAAGCCGAAGCGCATAATTTGAGTTATAGTAGATACTACTGTACGTTTTGAATCATTATTAAAATAACTTGTTTAAAACATTAAATCCTTTTTACTTAGTTATACAAATAAGTAAAATACTTAAGTAGTTATTATAATTATTATAGTGGATTTTAATAAAAACGTACCTACTTGATTAAATGAAAGATAGCATACACGAGCGAAAACAGTTATGTCATAAAATATTTATGACACAGAATTTTTTAAATGTTTTGTTTCATACTAACTACTTAGAAAAATGTACTAATCTACAAATAAAGAACTTGTCAGACTTTGTTAAGTTACAACAGAGTAATTATCTTACTAGTATGTGGTTACAACATTGTGTTAATACATAGGTATTACCTCCGAATAATAACTAAAGAAGCTTTAGTTATTATTCTGAGGGTATCCGAGTAGGTACTTCAAGTAAGAAAACGGGCTGCCACAGTTAAAAAAGTATTATATAAATATAATTTTAAAGAACGTACAAAATTCACATCAAAATCTAGGCTACATAAGTATATTCAGATTCACCAAACACAAACGGGCATCGCCTCTGTGGTCTAGCGGTCCAGGTGTTGGACTTAAGTTGTTTTTGGGTGTCATTCAACGTTACTACTAGGTACATTGAAATACTTAAATATATACCCGGGTCGGCCGACAAAAAAATTAGAAAATGTTTATTTTCATTTTTCCAATAAAATAATGTTGCCCGGTATTGGATATGTGTCTGGCTGGCGATAGGCTTGCCACCTATCACATTGTGGAGCTTAGTGTCTTCAGCTAATCGTGTGTGTCCTGGTTGTGCCTCTGCCTACCCCTTCGGGGATATGGGCGTGAAGATACTTATTAAACATATACATACTATCATTAATGAAATAAGTACCTAACTAGACCCGGAAATACAGCGACGTTCATCGCAATATTTGGTCCCGCTGGGAACCGAATCCAATTATATACAATCGACCCGGGAATCGAGCCCGGGACTTAAGTCCAACACCTGGACCGCTAGACCACAGAGGCGATGCCCGTTTGTGTTTGGTGAATCTGAATATACTTATGTAGCCTAGATTTTGATGTGAATTCCTGTGCTTGGTGTTTGATGTCCGCAATACAAGCATGTAAACGCCGCTTATCCTATTGTATAGTTAATGCAGTTAACTAATAAGTAGTATCTTCACGCCCATATTCCCGAAGAGGTAGGCAGAGGTACAACCAAGGCACCCACGACTAGCCGAAGATACTAAGTCCCACAATGTGATAGATGGCAAGCCTATCGCCAACCGGGCACAATTCCAATCCCGACCAACATTTTTTTTATTAGAAAATTAGAAAAATCCAATTTTCTTTTTTGTTGGCCGACCCAAAATTCGAACCCGGGACCTCATGCAGTCAAGTCCAACAACCGGGCCACTAGACCACAGAGGCGATAACTAATAGTACTTAATACTAATACCTAATATTGTTTGTGTAATAACTATTTATAACCAAAGTAACTAGCGAACGTGTCTGCTGATAAAGAAACCAATTAAGTATTGAATTTGAAATCAGTGCAATGTAGTTATTATAAGTGAAGGTCTAAACTTGGGAAACTCAATTACATGGTCAATCAATAGCTTATAATCTAGTTTTAAAATTTATTTGCATTGATGACCTTGACAATACTAATGGAATAAAATGTGAATGTTCTATTATATTAATAATACGTAGATATAAATGCGAAAGTTAGTGGAAATGGATGTTTATTACTCTTTGACTTTGACTTAAACATATTTAGATAAAACTCCATTGTAATCATCGCCTCTGTGGTCTAGCGGTTCAATTGTTTGACTTGACTGCATGAGGTCCCGGGTTCGAATCCCGGGTAGGGCAACACAACGAAAATTGTGTTTTTTCCAATTGTATAATAACAAAAATGTTGGTCGGGATAGGATATGTGCCTGGTTGGCGATAGCTTGCTGCCTATCACATTGCGGGACTAAGTATCTTCGGCTAGTCGTGGGTGCCCTGGTTGTGCCTCTGCCTTCCTCTTCGGGGATATGGGCGTGAAGTTCCTTTTTCCCCATTGTAATATAGAACATACATCGGAATAACATATAGGCTAAAATTTAATACAAAAAGTAAAAGAAAAACACTATCTTCTCGCCCTATCCCCAGAGGCACAACCAGAGCACAAACGACTAGTTGAAAACACTAAATCCTACAATGTGACAGGTGGCAAGCCTGTACATCCATAATAGGCCCAGACAGTAGAATATTATCCGGCAGTTAAAGTAAGACTAAAAGAAAACTTCTGCCTACTGCCTGATTTTCGAACTGGCATGTAAAGAAAAATGATTCTTGTATATAGTAAATAGGAGTGATGATGTACATATATAAGGTGATCCCAGTATTTATAAAAATCGGACTAATGGTTTAGGAGTTGACCTAATAAATAACGCACACCTTAATTTTCGTTTTTTTATGTTGTCGAAGTTTCATGTCCAAGGTTCCTTATTGCTTGCGAATTGATACATTGTATCTTCACATACATACATTGATAATCAAAAAAAAGTATCTTCACGCCCATATCCCCGAAGAGGTAGGCAGAGGTACAACCAAGGCACCCACGACTAGCGGAAGACACTAAGTCCCACAAAGTGATAGGTGGCAAGCCTATCGCCAACCGAGCACATTTAAAATCCCGACCAACATTTTTTTTAGTAGAAAATTGGGAAAATCCAATTTTATTTTTGTTGGCCGACCCGGGATTCGAACCCGGGACCTCATGCAGTCAAGTCCAACACCCGGACCACTAGACCACAGAGGCGACAATAATTGATAATAATTGTGGGTATTATCAAATCAAAAACGATATAATGGAACTTTTTATGTTTTATAAAGGACCATCGTGAAATCATGACCTACCTTTTAGAAATAGAATGACCAAATCTCGCCGTGCTAATGGAGTTGAATGTCAGTTACTTGCAATTTTATTGCGCTTATATAATGCTACAGAAAAAATGTCACATATTATCAGACTTGGATACCCTTAATCATTTTGTGACCATTTTAGTAAACTCGCGTGGAAACGGGTAACAAATCATTATTTCTAAAATAAAGATATTGTTAATTTTGATGTGATTTTGAATTTGTAGGTGAAACCAGTAGCTCTTTTGAAGGTGAGTTCCGGTTTAAATTTTGGTGGGAACTACCTGTCTTTGTATTATTTTATAGTAGGTATATAATGCTATTGTCAATTAACCAAAAGAAAAAAATCGTACTCTTAACCGCGGAATTAAAAAACATGTTATATTAAACACATGTTATACTTACATAAAAACAATGTCTTATTAGGTGTACTTAACGATTTTGTGATGCTTGTTCCCTTTTCAAGTACAGTATAAGTGCCATTGTTTTTAAAGTACTTACCTAAAAGAAAGTTTTAACTACAAACCCATTTGTTTTGAGTCCTAAGAGAATTAATCTTTTCACTTCACTTTTTTACCAACTAGAAAAAGGAGGAAGTTCTTTATTCGACTGTTTTTTTTGTATGATTGTTACGTGATTAATCGGCCAATTACTAACCGATTTTGATGGTTCTTTTTTAGAAAGATAGTTCATAATTCCAAGGTGGTCCTATATTAGTATTGTCATTATCTCACAAGTGACATAGTGATAAAATGTAGGACCATTTCGGGACTTAGGATTATTCGATAAAATATTTGTTCACACAATACTTACCTACTACCAGATTTTTTCTCCTTGACTCATGTCATATTATATTATTTACTCAATAATTAGTCTTTTACCCTATCAGAGTATCCAACAGTTTTAAAAATTATGAACGTTACCTGTTTCATGTCTTATTAATAATTATAGACTAATGTAAGAGTAAAGTTAATATTAAAGTCTGTATCTCTGTGTAATAAAGTCGACATTAACAAGTTGAACTTTGAAGTACACTATCTTATATATAAAATTCTCGTGTCACAATGTTCGTTCCCGTACTACTCCAAAACGGCTTGACCGATACTCATGAAATTTTGTGAGCATATTCAGTAGGTCTGAGAATCGGCTAACATCTATTTTTTATAATCCTTAGTGATGAGGGTGAATCACAGCAAAAAAATAGCAGGACAACGTCTGCCGGGTTAGCTAGTAATCTATATACCTATTCGTTAGATGGCAAGAGTTGCGAAAAGAAGAAACATCACAATTCATGAATAAATGGCCGAGTAACCGCATAACAAACATTAAAAACAACATGTAGACGTATTGAAAAACTCTATTTCTGTATTCGTGTTGTATACTATATAATATGTATTCGGTCAATTATATAGGTAAACTAGCTGTCATCTACGGCTTCGCCCGCGTTTTTAAAGGAAGCCGTAGTGTGATCGGGTTTAAAAGTAGCCTTTATGTTAATCCAGGTCACAATCTATCTGTGTTCCAAATTTCAGACAAAACCGTTCAGCCATTGGAGCGCGAAAGAGTAACAAACATCCATACATACTCACAAACTTTCACATTTACAATATTAGTAGGATTAGTCCGGCCGGTCATAGTCAAAAGCGGTGTTTGGTTGATTGTTTTTTTTTTTAATACAAGAGGAGGCAAACGAGCAAGTGGGTCACCTGATGGAAAGTGATCACCGCTGCCCACGGACATCCGCAACACCAGGAGTATCACAAATGCGTTGCCGACCTTTTAGGAATGAGTATGCTCTTTTCTTGAAGGTCCCTAAGTCATATTTTTTTGGAAATACCGCCCTCGGTAACTGATTCCACAAAGGTGTAGTGCGAGGTAAAAAATGTCTTCGGAATCGCACAGTTGTAGATCGCCACGCATCAATATGGTGGGCATGATACTTTAAACTCTGTCGCGAAGTCCGAAGGTGGAAATCAGCGGCTGGAATTAAACCAAACAACTCCTCAGAACATTCCCCATGATAGATGCGGTAGAGAACATTGAGGGACCCAACATCTCTACGCAGCGCCAAGGGATCAAGCCGATTGGTAATTGCCCGGTCATTGACAATTCGAATTGCTCTCCGTTGAATGCGGTCAAACGGAAGGAGCTGGTACTGTGAAGCCCCTGCCCAGAGTTGAAAACAGTACTCCATATAAGGCCGAATTTGCGCTTTGTATAGTTATAAGCGATGGGTCGGCATGAAATACTGTCTCGCTTTACTGAGCACACCAAGTTTTTTAGAGGCTATTTTAGCCTTCTCCTCCAGATGACCACGAAATTGAACATCACTTGAAATGTCAATGCCAAGTATACCAATGCAGGCTGTGGCAGTAAAGGAAACGCTCTCAAATCGAGGAGATGCGACGAAGGGAATCTTTTTAGCGGAAAACGCGCAAACTTGTGTCTTGCTAGGGTTAAATTGCACCAGATTTTGCTGACCCCAAAACGAAATTTCAGACAGTAGATTGTCAATTTCAGACACAAGTCGGTTCCAGCTCTCAATGACATGTTCCCGAGATATATTTTGACGGCCAAAGTATAAGGCTTCCCCAATAATGTCGTCTGCATAGTAATGAGTGTTACTAATTTGCAACATTTCATTGATATGCAGAAGAAACAGAGTAGGAGAAATCACACAGCCTTGGGGAACACCAGCATTGATAAGCTTGGACTCCGAGCACATTCCATCGACAACGGCCTTAATGCTGCGCTCCGTCAAAAAACTAGTGACCCATTTGCAAAATTTCTCAGGAAGACCGTAAGAAGGGAGCTTCGATAGAAGCGCTGTTTCATTTTGTATTTAATTTTAACGCAGTATAAACTTTAAAAACCATTTCCGATTTCATTTGCGCTGATAGAAAAAAAAACTTCAATTTAAACAATCAAATATGCAAACGCCAAAAACCACTTGTTAGATCGTTTCAAATAAAAAAAGATTGTCAAAATAAATTAATCTAATACAAACTTTTGAGGCTATACTTAGATAGGATAACGTCCTATCTAAGTATAGCCTCAATATACTTATGTAGTGTATGTAGAAAAATTTAAAATCTCCTTTTTGGAACTCGGTTAAAAACATGTCATGCGGTACTCGACTTTGCTTGCGTTTAAGTCTTATGTATAGACTTACTAATAGCCTCGGGGTTGTTGTAGCTGCAGTAGGTCCGAGGTTCAATTTCCAAAATCAATCAAAGAGTAACTAGGATAAATTGAAAAAAATTGCTTACTGGCAGTTACTTCGCCTTGTATATTTTCGGGTTGAAACAGAACGGGTTGGGACGAAGTTCGCCGGGACAGCTAGTATACAGTAAGTCAGCAAAAAATATCATTAGTAAGAAGATTTAAACAATTTTTTGCAAACCGGTTTCGTGACCTACCATAGGTTGGTTTGGAAGTCGTTCTCGTTTTCGTTCGAAAGTAAATTACGTGAAAGTGCCTTGAGGCTTGTAAATGGTACCGAAAGCATCACAATCCGTACTAATAAACGGGAAAGTGTATTTATTACGTTTATATTATTGTATTATCACGTCCCAATGGGTTTTTGTGTGTTGTGATGGAAAGCTAGAGAGTAGCCTCTGGTCTAGCGGTTCAGGTGTTGGACTTGACTAGTCCCGGGTTTGAATCCCGGGTCGGGCAACAAAAGAAAATTTGGGTTTTCCAAATTTCTAATAAAAAATATTGTTCGGGATTGGATATGTGCCCGGTTGGAGATAGGCTTGCCACTGGTTGTGCCTCTGACTACCTCTTCGGGGATATGGGCGTGAAGATACTTTACTTTACTTTTACTTTAGCATAGGCAACTTTTCCCTGCTAGCGTAGCCTCATTTCAATATTTAGTAATTCAATAATAATCTTATGTATACTTATGAAAAGTTCGTGTTAAGAAGTTAGTTCGGGATAAACTTCGTAACTACTGAAACGATTTAAAATATTTTTTTATCTGTATATGATATACCTACATATCTGTATATCTGACCCAATCTAAGAGATGCCATTGTTCACCCGATATCCCAACGGATTCCTAGGACAGAAACAAACAACTTCAGTATGCAGACGAAGCCACGGATATTAACAAACCTTAGTCTGAAATATTTTATTAATTCATATATGTAACTGATAGATAGAACTTGGAAATAAATGGTCATTTCTTTTGTTTGTCTTTCGTGAAAAATAGCAGATCCAGATAATAGTCATTGCTGGAAGAGCTTCAAGGAAGAAGGAAGAGGAAGAGCAAGCTTAGTCAGAGTGGAACAACCGGCTTACCTATACTCCATAATATTTGGCACTGTCGTGTTCTGTAGGGTTACTCTCGAAGCTCGATTCATGCATTATTGGAAATTGGAATCGAATATGTCATTTTAGGTACTTTTGAACACAATACTGGCGAATTATTACCATTTAGTTAATAGTAAACAGTAAATTATTTTATCCTATTCGTTGAATTTATTTGTAACTAGTAAGTAAGTATCTTCACGCCCATATCCCCGAAGAGGTAGGCAGAGGTACAACCAAGGCATCCGCGACTAGCCGAAGACACTAAGTCCCATAATGTGATAGGTGGCAAGCCTATCGACAACCAGGCACATTTCCAATCCCGACCAACATTTTTTTAATTAGAAAATTGGAAAATTCCAATTTTCTTTTTGTTGGCCGACCCGGGATTCGAACCACAGAGGCGATTTATTTGTAACTAAATGTTAATAATCCTCTAATTCTGTGTTCACAAGTACCTAAAGTGACATATACGATTCCAATTTCCAATTCGCATGATATCGAGATTCCAGAGTAACCCTACTGGTCTGGAGGTTAATGTAGCTGTTAGACTTCCTGCACTTCTGTTTGAAAGAGACAACAACCTTTTAAAGTCACAGTTGCCTCATGCCTTAAGGATAGCTGTGTGCTCGTTTACTGTTTTATACAATAAATAAAAAAAAGGAACACAAAATCGCTCGTAATAGCTCGTAAAGGGCAAGCATAGGCCTACCGTCACTAACACCGTGATATTGGACTAGGTGGTAGAGTTTCGCAGCGACTCGCCTGGATTAGTACCACCGTCTTACCTATTCCTGCCATCATCCATAAAGTCAGCGCTTGCTGTTAACGGGTTCGGTGGATAATAAGGTAGCCGGTAAATATACTTATTTTCGGGGCCTAACATCTCGGCCTCAGGTTGGCAACGAACCTTTATTGTCTCTAGGCGGCGTGAATTTCTTACCATCAGGATATCCGTCTTCTAACGGCCTTCTAATATCATAAAAAACTTTCACCGAATTGGAAAATCAACGACATCTAGAATATCCAGCAAAAGAAACTTGCACACCAATCCTTAAAACGACAACATGAAAGTTATTTAACTTGTTGTCATTATTGTCAAGTGCAACATTCAGTTTGTTTATGCTATTAGAACTAGAATATATTATCATTTATTACATAGTAGGTACGTATGGTATATCTATAATGCACTTATTACGAGTACTAATGAATGCTCCAGTTGTTTACATTTCTTAGATTATGTTAGATTATATTATTATCTTATTTATATTTCTTAGTTCGGTATTATATGTATATATAATTAGATACAGATTTTCACTTAAAAGTACCACTGGCTAGAACCTGCCGAACAAATATACATTTTTTTTTATTTCCGGCGAACTTCGTTTCGTCCATTCAGTTTGTATGGGAAAAATTAAAACATTGTTTTTTCCTAGTTTCCTTGCTGTTTAACGGAATGTAAATTGTAATGTACCTTTCTCCCGGTTCTAAGCTACCTCCCCATCAATTTCTAGGCTAATCGGTTGAGCTGTTCTTGAGTTATAAGTGTTATAATTACAAACCCGTCTTTGTTTTATATACCTACGTACTTATATAGATTTGTCAAAAGATATTTACTTATTTTACCATAAAAGCTTGGTGTAATTCGTGGAAACAATTCCTGTTTTAACATATTACATTGTAATGTGCTCTGTGCAATAATTTTTATTAACAATTAACATACCTACTTCATTTTATGATTTAAAATATTAAGATAATTGTTTGCACTGTTTTGTAGTTAGTCGTATTTGTTTGAACATTTGTCCGAAATATATCACTTTTTTAAATTTATTTTCTGGGGATGTATTTTTATACGCCTTATAAAAAGTATTATTTTATGAAGCTCATAGCAAATGTATCAAGGAATATGGAGTTTTTTTGGATGACTTTATTGACTACTTTTTCTGATTATTTATGATTAAGAACTTTATGATTACTGATGGACATTTGAGGAATACAATTAGACGAGTGAAATTGCGAGAAAGGTTTGTAAATAACACATTTAACTTAATTGATTGACATGGCAATAAATAATTGATTTTTAATTATTACAAATCGGTATATAAGTTAATAAAACTTTATAAAAATAATTATTATTATATGAGGCTCATATACGACATCACAATATTATCACTTTTAGACCTTACCTTTAAAATATTTCATCAATAATTTTGAAATTTCGGGCTCAACATCCTTTATTTCATAAGGATAATTATTGTTTATCAGCGTCTTCATGTTAAACACAGTTTATTCACAATTTAAAACACAAGTAATTACTTTTAAATTAGTTTGGATGATGTTACGCGCTTGCAGTTGCTCCAGCGCGCAGCTACGGAGTGCGGAGGTCGAGAGGTGCGCTTGCTCACTTCCAACAGATACCTATAATGCAATAGTTGTACATTCTACTAGTATTTACTTTGTGCTCCACAACGTGCCCTTCGTGAATGTTTAGTACTTAAGGTCAAAGGATGGGTACAACATATACATAATATATTCCACTTAGCGGGATGTTGGTATAATTATACGGCGCTAAATGCAGTCCAAACACACAAAAAAGGCAGATTGGACCGCTTCATAAAATATAAAATCCCTTAAATAAAAAATAAAATGAAATCGGTTCACAAATGTATCCTCCTCCTTTTTTCAAGTTAATTCAAAATAACGCACGATCGGCTCTAATATTTACATCTCAGAATGATTACTAAGGCTGGCTCAGTAGGTTTACTCTTTAATATCGATTTCAATGCAAAATGGAATGGGATATGGCATTTTAGGTACCTACTCTTGAACACAGCACTATCGAATTATTAATATTTAGTTCCAAAAAAATTAAAGAGTCCGATCAAATAATTTAATGTTTATTATTAACTAGCGGCCCACCCCGGCTTACACTGTTTGACAAAAACAGTGAAATTAAGAATTGAAATACATATATTGTAACTGTATAATTTATGAAAAATAAGAAAAGAAAATTATAATCTAAACTAACATTATAAGCTGAAGAGTTTGTTTGTTGTTTTAAAAAGTTCTTTCATTGTTAGATAGACCATTTATAAAGGAAGGCTATAGGCTATATATCATCATGCTCAGACAAATAGGAGAGGAATACCAAGAAAGAATGTTTCAAAATCGGGGGATTTTTGAAATGAAACTTTCTTACTTGAAAACGCCGCTAGCGTTGCTCACGTTTTTTGGAATGGGTAAAAACTTCTAAACTCGTGTCAGATCGTCAGATCGAAAATTGGTAAGACGGCGCTTGCACGCATGTTCGTGTTATGAATAATGAATATTGTACTCTACCACATAAATGATATTACTTTCATAATAATAATTAAAGTAATTCTTGCAAATTTTTTCCCTAACTAATTATTCCAAATATCAAAAATGCACAACGTTCATATTCACATCTTCTTCGGTCGGCACTCCCGGAGTGCAACTCGTCGTTTTTTTTTTTGTTGAGAGCTTCCGCTGCGTGCGTGTCATTTCCTACGCCGGCCGCTTAGGCCACAAAGACGATGTGTATTTCTAAATTTTCAAAAAAATCTTATGTTAGAAGTTTCTATAACTTTGGATACAGTTGGATTTCACAGGAATTGGTGTAAGTTGCAAATAAAATAGTAGAAACAATAACGTATTTCTTTAATTTTTTCTCAGGTAAAAGTAGAAAAAAGAAAGTGTATGTTCCGTTTTTACACAAAAATTTCTGAATTAATTTTGATATTCTAAAATAATTTTAACTTTGGACGTAGGCTGCTTTTTATATAAAAATTTCAACGGGTATGGCAGGTAGCGATGGAGAGTTAATTATTAAATAAATAGTCTACGCAGGCGAAGCCGCGGTTAACAGCTTGTAATGAATAAAAAGGCTATAAAAAGGTAAAAATGAATTATGTTGTAAACTTATTAGACAGTTTTTATGTAATTCATATTTCTGTAAAAACAACATAACAATAATTATTGTTATGTTGTTTTGTTTTGTTTATTAATAATTATAATTATTAATGTGTATTCAACTAGGAATCCCGGTAAACCTCACACCTGATTCGTGTCAAGTAATTATATTATGTATTCAAGTTTCTATTTCTTTAAAATCTGTCCAATAGTTCTCGAGTTTTAATTATTGCCATAAACAAACTTTTTCAATATTATCATTTTAAATTTATTAATTCTATATCAGTGATATAAGTGGGTTTTCAATTTCTTCGTGGCTCAGTGATAAGAGTTTTATATTATTAAATATTTGCAGTTTTTTTTAATTTATTGTAAATATAAGTAATTCCCTAATAACAAAAAAGTGATGACAGGTTTTTGTTTTTAGAAAATTAATAGGACATATTATTCGTTTCTTTATTTTCTTTGTGTATCTGCCTAGGTGGTTGGATTGTAAGTTAATTGTGAGTTTAATTATAATTTGCAGTGTAAATGTTTTAAAATGCTTAAAATGTTGAAAAATGCTTTATTTACACATTTAAAAATGTACATTACTTTTATCACGGATATTGTAGCTACATTAATGTAGGTAAGTAAATCTTATAACATATGGTACGTATAGTTTTTTTTAATGGTACCATTGAGAAAGAATATGCAAAATCGAGTGCCCTCGTTTAAATGATTTCGTGTATTTTCCACAGAAATGTTTTATAGACATTATCCTTTTAATATTATAAATGCGAAAGTTTGCCTGTTTGTTTGTTTGTCACTCCTTCACGCACAAACTGCTGAACTGATTTCCATGAAACAGCAGCTTTCTAGCGACATTAATTAATAATAATTAACAGGTTCATAACAGCAGCGGATCGTGGCTACAGAACTGTGTCTCGGGAGGCAGCCGTTGTTGCTGACGTTGTAGGGAACAGTCCAATCCATCTACATAATGATGTCTCTTGCTGAGCACTCTGCTCGGCACACAGAGCCCGGTGAAGTTGTAAAAACCGCGAGGTTGGCTACATATTATCAAAGACAATATTATATTTACTAATCTCTGATATTATTCATTCAAAAAAAGGCCACAGAACAACTATAGTACTCCGACGCGGCGCGCCACCAAAACAGTCAGTTTGCTGACAGTCCTCTAAAGTCTGTGTTGCTGACAGCTGTTCGGCACAGTTTTAAGTTTGTGGCATTATAAAAATCACGTGTGAATGAATGGAATAATCCCGCTAATTTTTTTTGTTGTGATTGTATGCTAATTTTTGTCAGGAGAAGGTTCTTATGAAAAAAAGGGTAGTAAGTTACGACAGGGTAACGTGTGTCGGGTCGGCTAGTTTTATAATAAATCAAAACCTTTGGATCAATTTAATATTCAAACATATGTAAATAGTACAAGGTAGTATTTCGTCAGTTTATTCACTTGACTGTATACATTTAAACAAATGCTGTTAGTACTATTTCTTTTATTTTGAGAATCTTGAAAATAGGCCATTTAAATAATGTAGATCATTTGTATGTTTTCCTAAGGAGGTAGGCAGAGGTACAACACTTCTATTAGGGCATCCGTGATAAGTTGATGGTACAGTAGTTCTATTTAAATTATGCGCGTCGGCTCAAGCTTCAAGCTTCGGAAATCCGAATGTATTTTAATATATATAGAGCTGTTATAACAAATAATTAATTATTTCGCTTAAATTTAGATTAGGTCAGGCAATTTAAAAATAAAAGTATAAAGTGTAAAAATAGTAAAAAGTGTAAAGCCGAAGCGCATAATTTAAATAGTAATACTGTACTTAATTTTACAATGTAATAGGTAGAAAAGCCAACCGGGCATATCCAATCTCGGGCAACGTTGTAATTATTAGGAAATTGAAGAAACACATTTTGACCTGGCTTTGACTTTGACCTGGAAATCGAACCCGTTATCTCATTCATTCAAAGCCAACACCGGGTTACTCCATCACAAGGGCAAAATTAACAATTAATTAAAATAAATCAAATTAAGGGTAATTAGAGGATTCGATCCCGAAGAACGGGATCCCGGTCATATTTTAGTGCCGAAATTGTCGGGATTAATTTTCATAAATCCCGGTATTTTCGGGGTTTATAGTTTTTTTAAAAATGTAAATACAAATGTACGTGAAACAAAACGTCCTTACTTTCATTTACGTTTTGACGGCCATCTTGTATACGCTGCTGATTTCATTTGTATTTGCTAACGACCGGTACTGTGGTAAATACTGACATTTTTGTTACTTGGTGATAATCAATGAATTAAAAAAAAAATAACAATAATTAATGTATCTGAGTGAATATAGATGAAAAATAATGAACGTTATTTTCAGTGGCTTTAAGAGGTTATGTTTATATCAAGGAATATAAATACTATACTAGTGTATATACTTAAATGTTGTTTTCATTACAGTTAAAATTTTAGGAGAAAACAATGTCATTATCCAAAGAAAGTTTTATGTCAAACACAAAAAAGATGAAGATGTTTCGTCAGTGTGGTCTATTTAATTTAAAGTATGAGTACCTATAGACATTGGTCTCTTCAGCATGCATATAGTTTTTTTATAGATTTCTGAACAAGTTTTAAGAAGTTGATTTTTTTTAGTTTATTGTAAAAAAATAAGGAATTCTGTAGCAGATGTCAGTCCAGTCGGTTAATCAGAATAAATTTTGTTTTGTTTTTGAAAGATTTAAATAAAGATATAAAAAAAAACTGATTTCGATATTTCTTAACTGTCTTTTCCTTACCACTTTCTAGAAAGTACATTCACAAATCACAAATCCCGGGATTATCCCGGGATTAGCTGTAGATAATCCCGAAATCCCGGGATTAGAAAAATCCTCGTCGAATCCTCTAGGTACAATGCTATCATATGTGACCAGGCAGACAAACTTTGGGTCTCTATTATTGCCAATTTGATAAAGGGACCCAGAAAATAATTGTAAATAAAATTAACAGACTTTATTTATCATTTGTACTCAGTTAATCGCAAACTTTCACTACAAAGCGTTGTTAATTTACATTTCGACCTCGATTTCTAATCAAGCACAAGTCACAAACAATAAATGCCTATCAAATGTTAGCTATGGTTGGTTTAATACTCAACGACGGCAGGCGTAGAACAAATTCAGAACATTCTTATAATAAGTTTTTAACAAATAAACATATTTATATGATAAGATTGTTATGTTCTTTTTTTGTTTTTATGTTAAAGGAAGGCAGATGGATTTCTTTCTATCTCTCTTATAAAGAGACAGACAGAGATAGAGATTGATAAACATTGATAGATACTGATAGAGATTGATAGACACTGATAGAGATTGATATACATTGATAGAGATTGGTAGACATGGATAGAGATGTTTGATAGACATTGTTAGACAGTGATAGACATTTATCGACACTGATAGAGATCATAGACCTAGATAATTAGATAAAGATTGAGAGAGATGAGGGGAGAGAGAGAGAGAGAGAGAGAGAGAGAGAGGGAGGGAGGTTTTTGCTATAATATATCTTTTAATACGTAGTATTTATATACTCTTTCGAGATGAATTGTGACATAGGAGAGTTGTGACATCATTGATTTTTTTGAACCTAGTAACGGATCTTAAGCTCTCAACAGTGTAGCTTTTTCAGTTCAAGTCTTCAGCTACCAAACGTGCACTATTCCGAATTCACAAACAGTTTATAGAATCCCAAAAATCGAGGATGTCACAACTCTCCTCTGTCACAACTCAGCTCGGTCTCCCTTACCGATTTTGCTAATCCTTTTATTATTGTTATTGCTATTTGTTTTTGTCAGGAGAAGGTTATTATGCAAATTATAACTTAGAAAATATAAAAATAAATAAGTAAGTATCTTCACGCCCATATCCCGGAAGAGGTAGGCAGAGGAACAAACTACAAAAGTACAAAAGGTAAAAAACTATATATTAATCCAAACTGTATCTAATTCGTCGGGTCGGCTACATTCATTAGATCGGGTAAATTTGGTAAGTTTCAGGTCAATCGGTTTAGTATATCTATATTTTTATACTCTTGGGACTATACTTTAAAATTTAACACAGTTTGGCATTTACTAAAGAACTTAAAAGCGAACTTGTCAATTTAAAAATGTTGTAAAATGTGTAATAGAGCAAATTGAAAAGTATAATAACTTTTTTAAGCTCATATCAAAACGTTTTCATTGCACACAAACTTTGCATTTATTAAATCTATCGGTATCTCTATGATAGAATAAATTAATTAACAGAACGCCTTCATCAAAATCTAAGCAATATTTATCTTTGGTTACATTGATACTAAATACATGTGAAAATGAATATTTGAGACAATTTAGTTCCTAGCCTAGCAAGGATCTAGCGCTGTTGTTCGCTGGGTTTTGTTTTGGGAACTCGTCCAATTCCCTCATCTAGTTTTTCGTTTTTATCAAATTTCAAACTTAAACTCTAAGTCGGATGGCCTTTCCCCACAACCTTAATTGACTTGAAATGCCACACTTTCACGATATTCACATTGATAGGCTAATGATGACATAGTACAGGTTAATTAATTTACTACCATTCTCGTAGCATAACCGTATGCCTATGTGATACTCATTGTACAAAGTCTTGATTAGGTTGGTAATTTGTAAACATCTCTGTACCCAGTAACACACTGTATTTTTTTAAATACTTGCTTTTTGCTAACCCCGCGGTTTTTACAAGTTCACCGGTGTTTGTATCAAAGTCTTATCCTACAACAGGAGACCAAAACTCGACTTGGTTACTGAATGAATCGCTTGGAAGGATTGCGGCTCGTCGCTCGGCGTTAGGTTAGCGCTGGTTCTAAACTCACATCAGGACACGTGATCTGATCGAAAATTCGTAAGACAGCGCAAGGCACTTTCGCGAATATTCGTGTTGTCATGTTTGTGTATGATAGCGCAATAAATAAATGTTGTATTCTACCCATAGATTTACGATGTACAAGATCAATAGAGCGTGGGAGAGAGAAGTCCTTATCAGGTACAAATTGCCTTAGAGGAACAGAGAGAGAGAGTCAGGTACCTATGTGCCAATATTTACGCGAGTAATTCATAGTATTCCTATCATAGTGCGTCGCAGTGAATTTTGTGAATTAATTTCATAATCTTACTATTTGAATAGAAGAAAATATAAAGGCAATTACGATGTCGTGTTCAGTAAGCGCTTGTGATGTTACAAAAAGTTACAATCCTAATACATACATATTTCATAGGTAAATACAACTTTGACATAAGAATATTTAGAACTGCGTTTTGTTAGTTTTTTTGCTATTAACCTGCTCAGAAAAGGATTTTTACAATATATTTATTTGCATTATTTTATATATATATATGTATAAGCGTATTTTGTACCCTTGAACGGAATAAGCAAAGATATTATGTAAAATAATAAATTGTTTGTTTACGCTAGGGCTTGACAACGCGGTGACGTCTTAAATATCGATGAATGTCAACCAAAGAGTATAAATACTTTTTAGCAAGAGATTTCAAGATTGGTTGTTTAACCAACTTGCATTTCGTAAAATACATTTCTACTTAAGACTGTGATGCGCCTATACGTTATATTTTTATGAATACTTGATATTATTAAGTTTAATCATTAACGCATTCACTGCCACCAACGCATATACTCGTACTTACGTGTTTTCGTTACTTGCGTCCAGTGCTTTGGACGCGTCTGTGAGTTCATTTATTTAGCGAGCTGTGTCCAGTGCCTATGTGCGTTACATACGAGTTCTATTAATTTTGCAATATTCTATTTATGTCTAGTAAATTATTCCCTGGATCACTCACATTTAGTCATTTTTAACCGAATTAAAAAAGAAGAGGATTTCAAATCGAAGGTATTTTTTATGTGTATTACCTCGTAACTTTTTACTGCATGATCCTATTAATTTATTTTTATTCGAAAACCATAATGTTGACGAGAAGATTACCCGCAGTAACTAAAATAGTTGAAATATGATTATGAAAACATTCGTTCCGGTGGGAAAGTTTGGGAAGCTAGACGTGCACATTACGCTAAACATTCTAGTCACAGGACAGCGATGCACCTATAGTATGTATAATGTCAATAATTTACGGTTGTCCATAACCACAAGGAGAGTCGTATGCTTGATTGCTGTCTCAAGTCATATAAAAAGTTGTACTTTCCTATGTGTTTGGCGTGATAATAATGACACTTATATCATTTTAACAGCTACCTTACGCTCTAACCGGAACATGATAATGAATAACATTGCTGTTTCGGCCGACAAAGACAAAGATAGTGACCCTAAAAGACAGGCTTCGCGTACAAATCTACCATCTATTAGTCACTATGGTAGTGATACATAAAGCCAATATTTAACGAATACAATGGCTTAATAGTCATACAACATAAAATTTGATATTGTTTATATCAATAGATGAGGGTAAAGAAAATATGCTAATTTACTTATAGTTTGTTAATTTATCGATATCGATAACGTAGGTGACGTAGGTAATAACCCTTTTTTCAACTCATCATAAACAATTTACTCACACTCACGCATATTTTTTTTGGTTTTGCTTTTTAACTGACTTTGTTTATCTAGTACATCCTAAATCTATGATTCTACCTACATGTTACACCTACCTACATATTCTACATACATGTTAGCACTTCTATAATAAGTATGATTTCAGTATTTGTCACTTGGACCCGGCGAAAACTGAACGCCATCTGTCAAATGCAAAATGTTTAATCTGTAAACAACGCGAGTGTCTATACTCTGTGTACTCCAAAGAGTAAAGTAACTGTCCATAAAGGAAAAGAGAAACCTCTTTGCCGATTTCCGAAACCTATGGAAACTACCGCTTTCTGGTGACTGATTAATTATACTAAATGTGTTAGTGTGAGTGTATATTATATTCACACACAAACTAAGAAGAATATTTTTTTATTTTCGTGCTATTGTAAGGCTACGCGCACACTGGTGACTTAGCTAGCACCTGGTGTGGTGGAACATTTTATCTCATTCATGTTAAAATTTTATTCGAATACGAATGTACTGTCACGGTAATCATCACCAGCACGCATAGCCACACCACATCGTCTCAAATTAGTCAAGTCGTTTTATGAAACATTCACATTGATGTTTCGTACAGTTTTGTTAAATATTATAAAAAGAATTAAATCTGCATGAAGTTTATTTTGTCTTCTTCTGTATAATATATGTGCGTAAAATGAAAAAGTTGAGAATTTTAAACTCACGCAGTGTGCTTTTAAAAAAAATAAATGAAAAAAAAGCATATGATGAAGTTTTAATTTATTACAAATTTACATTTAATATCGTTTATTCTTTGATTTACCTACTGTTTTTTCTGACATACAATATTGTTTGCATTTAAAATCAATTTATATAAAACAAAGTGGTAAATCGTGTTAGCTGGATATCCATTTTGAAAAGTTACTACCCATGAGCTTTGACTTATTGGGTGCGGAACCGAATGCATGTAAGCACCTAAAAGACACAAAGTATATTAATAATAAGCAATTGCCGCTTTCCAAAAACGCTTTCCCCGTGTTGGTCTGGGCTCCTTTGCAGAATAGACCATCTGTCTTCCTGTCAGGCAGCTCGTGAAAGGCGAGCATAGGCTTACTATCACTTACACTGTAACATCTTACTAGGTGGTAGAGTTTCATAGTGACTCGGTTTCCTGCCATCATAACGTCTTCCGGAGGATAAAGTAGCTGGTAAAAGTAATAATATTTAATATTAATATGAAATTATGGAAATTGGAACTGATATAGTTTAATGAAAGTGAGTGTCTTTTTGAAATGTTCTCCCAGGAGGCTAAATAATCTACACACGCGGGCACAGGCTGGTCAATATATTGATGTAGGTATTTATGTAATAAAAAACTTACTAAGTTCATCATATCCGAAATCAAACCTCGAATTTAGTTTTCCAACCATATATTTTATCACCATATAATATATGGTTATATGGCATGGTATGGTTTGATATGGTATGGTGGTTGGTAAAAAATTAAAAACACAACATTAAAAGCCACAAGAAAATAGCCACAACAAACTTAAGAATATGAAATAATAACAAAAAGATAACAGAGAAATTTTAAAATTTAACAATTTTCGGAAATGTCACATTTGACAAAAAACTTTAAAAAGATGGGTGCACAGAACAACTATAGTACTCCTGTATCTTAGCGTGCCACCTCTTGGTTCCCACAAACATTGTGCAACTTGGATTATTTTTATTATTTTATTTTATTATATTTATGATTTTGGATTATTGTTGAATACGTTTGTACACGTGAGGATTGTTTTTTATGATACATGTATTTTTTATTAAATAAAATAGTTTTAAAAATTACTGCCAATCAAGAAAATATTTAGCATGTTTCCGTATACTTGTTTTTCTTTCGTTTTTTAATATTTTAGATAGTGCAGAAGTCATCTAATTAAATTGAAACTTACTTACCGTCTTGATAAAAAAATATATTTTAAGAAAACAACAAAAAGGCTAAACCTATTTATTTGGTAACAATGTCTGAATCATAACATGATGCTTGTAGTTTAAATGTTATAGAAAAATATATGCATTTGTGTTTTGAACATCGGCGTAGTTTTATGAGTGTGGGTGTTTATTAAATTTATTACAGTCTTTATTTATACCTACTGTCTATTAGCACAGATTATTATTATTATTTAACATCTCTGGTATTAGTATCACCGGCTAACACGATATTGTGGGGTTAGAGTTTGTGTTATTCTTCTAGGGATAATATTATTTTTTTATATATCAGTCTGTAACTTTTTCACTTTTTTACTATTATTTGGTATAGATTACGTTCGGTAAGTTACGTGTCGAAATCTACGACACTTTTCGTCTAAAAAGTGTTTTCAAAGTTTTTATACAAGTAATTTACAGCAACAGTAGCGAGTACAAACTTGACAAGAGGTAAACTCATGGTAATGGCTCTATTTCACAAATTGAAAAATGTGTACTTTTTAAAATTATTTCTGAATTTAGCAACATATTTTTATTTGAATTATACTCCATCTCTCAGGTCCCATAGAAATTAATGAAATGGTCTATTGGTAAGTAACAATGTCGACTTCACCTGGATGTGTGTGACACGAGATTCAAAATTGACAGTAATCATCACTATAGATAATATACTATGATCATCACTGTAGTACACAGAACAATATTACTCACAGAGAAGAATTGTATCTACATATACATACATAGGTATATCAAGCAAAAACTACTAGGAACGGGTTTTTTTATATTTAATATTTAATTACTTTTTAATTTGTTGATAAAAAAAAACAAATTGCCACTAAAATACAAAATCGTTTATTCAACTTACAAAAAACACTTATAAACGCAAAGGGTACAATAACATTACAATAATTAGAAATTTTAGGGGCAACTCAATTTCATATCAAATAAGGCAATTATATCATGCATAGAAAATAATAAGCAAAACAGAAATTGTTTTTTTAACATTTTAATTCTAATTTTTTTACATTTCATCAATAGTTGTTTTTGATGCAAATGCAATAAAACAGTAAGAATAGGTTAAGAAAACTGTTATAAATCACATTCATGTCTTCATTTGGCATTTTTTTATAATTGTTTACGGACATTTTAACCAAATTCACCAATTTCACCATTTTTTAAAATCACTAGCAAGTTAACCTAAAAAGTTTCCAAACGTAACTTTAATACGTCGAATGTCCTTTTTTAAAAATATAAACACTTGAGACCAGTAAAAACACCGTAATCTTTAAATTGGAATGATGCGGCGGAATCACAACTCACTTAACACAAAATATCGTCACGAATCAATTAATGTATTTATAATAATGGCGGCTTCGGATTTCTAACAAACTCGCAGGCCAGTGTGACCGGTTATTTCACATAAATAATAAGAAAAATCAGCAATTCCCTAATTAATTGATAAATGAGCTATTTATTAAAATATAACGTATATATTATAAATAGCAATATTTTAATAACACTTGTATGTATATTATTTTTTTGGTAGTGCAGGATATCAGCACACCCACATGCAAACATTTTGTATGTGTTAAGTGCGAAAATACGTCTATACGAGAAACAGGAGCCTGCTGTAGTCTTTGATCTTCGACGTCACAGTTAGATGTCATTTTGACTCCGTTATCTGACGATAGAGTCGCTACTGTTCATACAATTTTGACATTATTTTGACTGTGCACCCATTGGGGTACTCTATGTGATAAGTCAATGGCGGCTGCTTGTGAATTTAATCAAATTTAATCGGTGATCCTGATCGGCCTGGGTCAGCTTGTACGGTATAAATCTTTATTAATTACTCGCTTCGGGCAAACCTTAATATGATTCGGACGGAAGATAAAATTATTGTGTGCCTGTGTGTCACGCTTTGAGCGTGTGGTTCAGGAATTGCCAAGTGAATGCCTTCAGAGCAGATTACCAGCAGCAGAGGACCAATTTAGAGAATTGCAATCCTCATTATTATACGTCCTAACCCCTGCCCCCTTTTAATGACTTGTTAAACTTCCATTGCGCGAGAGAAAGAAGAGAAACCTCTGGGTAAGTAGTTTCGGTTTTAGTCTTCGGAGTAAACATTTATAAAAACTTGAATTCTTGTCTTGGAGATCGGCTGCAACACTGATAATTAAATCAATTCGTGCAAAATTTTTCCCTAAATATTCCAAAATATCAACAATGCAAAACGTTAATATGCAAGTTTTCACTTCTGTCGGCACTCCCGGAGTGCAACCCGTCGTTTTTGTTAATATACATACCTTAATATTCTGAAAGTTTCTATTTATGTTGTTAAGGGATTTTTAGTGTACGAGAAGAGTACGCGTATGTGTGGTTACCATGTGGTTACCTACTATTAGACGTGTGAATAAAAATGATTAGGTTACTAGTGGCGTTTTATAAAATAAGAGTAGGGAAGACACGAGCAATGTCTAGTATTTAAATTATTTCTATGCTCTTAGTAACATTAAAACATTAAACATCCATAAACTGAAAGTCTGTATTTTTGAGATGATCTTTGATTCATTCTTCTGTCAGCTCCATCAGTTCCTTATCGAAATGCTCTCGCCAACCACCAGTTTTACCTGTAAAACGAGTTAAGCTTGTCAAGCATTTTTAAATTATAATATGTTTATGAAATTGGAAAGTAGGTACTTATTTTGTTAGGAAGTTATTTAATTAAAACATCAAACCTATTTCGTCAGTTTGTTGGCTTAACATTGTGTTTGCAGCGGCTTGCATGATTTCAGGTAAGGTAGGCAGAGAAATTGTAGCTGAAAGAATCTTATCAGTTCTAGGGATTCAGTTTAGTTTTGCATCGCACCTTTATCACGAAATGTCATTTGGGTCCATGCCATGTAATTATTTATAATACAATATTTACTAAACTTTATGTATGACTACCTCGAATAATCTAAGTTAGTAACTAATCATTAAAAGATAAGGTAAGTACCAAAAACAGGCACTTGAAGTATAACTAAACACGTTTTATCAAAACACTTACTCTCAATAGTAATTAATGTAATTATGATTTGAGGGAAAGTGAAATGAAATTTTTGTCAAAAATCGAGGGCATCAGGCTCCCGACTTAACGTACGTTTCATATTTTTCTCAATGTCTGTATCAGCGTGCTCCCGTCTAGGCCATCGGCTGGCGATGTTCCTGTATGTATATATGTTATATGTATTGTCATATTTTCTAATAAATCCCCCATCCTTATTTAATATTCCTGCTTCTTGCATTTTCGACTTGTTGACAGACGTATTCTTTTTGAAGTTATCAAACTTCAAGTGTTCACAAAGCTGGAGCATCTGCTCTTCTGTCACTTCTTTACCCAGGAAATCTGCCATGCGATGAATTGATGAAGGCAAATCCTAAATTTTTTAACATTTTTGAACAAATTAATCACAAAAAGAGAATGTTATAGGTACATAGGGACGTAAGCGCCATTGCTATGAAATTGGATCAAAGAACTATTTTTGGAAGAGCTTCGCAGCGACTCACCCGGATTGGTACCACCGCCTTACCTATTCCTGCCGCCATAACGTCATGACGTGTTCCGGTTGGAGGGTAAGGTAGCCGTTAAACTTACTTTTGCTAGAGGCCTAACATCCAGGCCTCTGGTTGGCAACGCTCCATTACCACGTTTGGTGTCTCTAGGCGACGGGAATTTCTTACCACCAGGAAATCTGTCTGCTTGTTTGCCTTCCAATGTCATAAAAAAAAACCTTTTACTCCCTGACTCGTAATCGGCGAGCATAGGTTAAATTGGTCATTACCAATAAAACCACAGGTGATAGAGCGCTCTGTGGTAACTTGCCTGGCTTGCATAGTCTTACCTATTCCTGCCGCCACAATGAAAATATCATGTTTCAGTGCAGAGAGCATTGTTGCCGGTAGACTTGCACAACTAACATTCTGACCACAGAACAACGGCACACCTATAAAATCTATAGCGTCTGCAAGCCAGGGTTGTCTTTAACCAACAAGAGTTGTGTGCCTGTTCGCTTTCTTATCCCACAAAAAATGCAATAATCTTACAAATAATGTACCTAGGTAATAACTGTGTTTTGAAAAAAAAATAGAGCAAGAGGTTCAGGTTAACAAGATTTTTGTTTTCAACCGACGAAAAATTGTAGGAGGTTCTCAATTCGCCTGTATGTTGTTTTTTTTTGTATGTATGTTTCGCGATTATTCCGGTGTTTGTGGACGGATTTTCAAAATTATTTTTTAATTGAAAGCCTACACTCCCGCGTTGGTCCCGTTATTATTTGGTCCAGGTCTACATTACCATTCATGAGAAAACCACATATGTTCCAAATTTGAGGTCAGTTTTTTGCAGTTTTACTGCGTTTAAATTATTTTGTATGTTTGTTAATAAATTACTCAATCAATAACTTTGATGACTTTGAAATAATTATGACGGTTATTTTTTAGAATGGCCCTACATACATTTTATCTACATCCTGCTAGTAGTTTTTAGATAATTTACAATTATAATTATACTTAATAACTCACAATCTTTCGTCTATATTAATGAGGTCGTCTACATGAATAAAAATGTGCATTAAAATTATTCAAAAACCAATAGTCATATCATTACAAGTATAATATGGGATTATTTAGTATATTTCGAAAAAATAATTATCTAGTTGCGACGTGGTGCCTAATAAAATATTTGGAGTCGGTTTTTGCCTTTTTACTGCGCTTAATTATTCATTTGTACCTTGTACCTTTGTAGTGTCCAATAGTGCCGGCGGAAGTAGCGAGAGCGCTAGGTGGGTTTTGATAAACCTTGGAGACGGCATCTCGCGTATTTGCTGGACTGTCATTCCTTTCCTACCTTTCATTCCTTTTACCGTTTCATCTGTGTTACCGCTGTATTTGCTTTTTTCCCTGTTAATATTATCCTTCCGATATCCTTACGTTCGACTGCGAAGAGAAGATATGAACGCCTGAAAAAAGTGACGCGCAAAGCACGAATGTGAGGGACGCCGCGTGTGCTAGTGCAAAATTTTGAAGAAAGCAGTAAGAAGAAAGACAGGTCAGCCGAATTCCCTTATTACCGCCTTATTCCCGCATCGAAACAAAACCTGTTGAAGTATGGTCCACCGCAGGTCTGTCTGATACAGACTTTTATCATCTTAATTCGCACACCGCTATTCAATGGTGCATTTCCTTTACGCCACATTTGTGGACCTTCGAGAAGGATTTCTTTATGCATCATTGTGGTCCTTCGAGACGGATTGTGGCCCATCAGCCCCATTCGTTTTCCTTTATCCAGTAAAGCCAAATTTCACGTATCCTA
>NJDC01003776.1:637072-654930 GCA_002245475.1 Calephelis virginiensis
CTCCAGGGAACGCCCTAACCCGCTCTGCGGTACTTTTTCGGGCCAGAATTGCAGTCCAATGGACTGGCAGGGATCGCGACGTGCACGCTTCTGGCCAATGACCCCCATAATCTACTAAAATGTCCGAAAGTTACTTACGTACAACCATATCAAACGCTTTACGAGATCCACAACAGCATGCACACAGCCAGATGCTTTTCTACAATGTTGCGGTGTGAAAACACTTCATCCTTACATCCTCTTCCACACCTGAAACTGCATTGAGGCTCCCACAATGTTCCATCGGACGTCCTTTGCACCCTCCTTTCAACTATTTTTCCATACACTTTTGATACTAAACTGATCAAACTAATCAATTACTCTCCCTCGATCGCTTGTATGTCTCTATGGTCTTATGTATGATAAATACCATGTCCTGAATGACTGATTTATCATCGCTGAGCAAAAACTGTTAGAGTTACAACCATAAAATTTGGTGAGTAGGGTCGTTTTATTGCCACCCAATAAGGACGGAATTTGGAAAATTCTACCCTAAGGAAGTTAATAGGGGTTAAACATTTGTATGAAAGTCCTTATTAATGGGCTATTAATTAAAAGTAAATAAGTACCTTTAAAAAAGGAATAAATTATTCATAAGGTTTTTTAATTTTACTCCAGTTCAGTTGACTGCCTCATTGGTCGAGTGGCTAGGGGCTAGTGGCGGACATTTGTGTGATGAATATTTAGATATCTGCATTTCCGGATCGGGGTGTTTATTAAATTTATTCTGGTATCTATTTAAGTATTTAGATGTATTATAATCGTTGACTAACACCCATAACACAAGCATATAATTTGCTTACTTTAACCCCAAAGTAGGTAGGTATTGTCGGGGGCTATAGACGTTTTTTGATGCTTTAAGTTTGATTTTTTTTAAAAGATCATTCGAAGCGTTAGCCGTTTTTCTTAACATTTCGAATGCTTTCGATTGAATATATTTGATATTTTCCATCATCGGCGCTTGGTAAAACTTCCAAATATTCATATTTTTAAATGAAGAAACACTTGTACTGTTTTACGTATCACTTATAATTAATTATTTTATAGATAGCCTACCAGTTTCGCTTAAGACAGCATCATCAGGGCTAGAACTTACACTACTAAACAATATTTTTAATAAACATAAATTCATTTCATAGTTGGTACATACAAAAAACTTTAAACGTTATGCAATCGAGTTGCTAGCTATTGATTTTTTCAACACTGAATTGAGAAATTAATACTATTTGAGAAAATAATAATAAATACCATGTCAATTACCTCCATTTCATTCATTAATTACTAAATTAAATTTGCTGTTTGATACATATGTAAAACTTAATTATTTATGCTTGAGTCAGTTAATTAAAAGAAAAAATAATAAATGTTATGTTAAAAATAAAAAAAGTAATATTAAATTAAATGTGAATGTCAAAATAAAAAAAATAAAAAAATAAGTAACTAAGTATATAATTGATTATTAAGTTAAATTGGTTAAATTAAAATTATAAAATTATATAGGACAAATTATCCAACATGAAAATAAAATAAACAGTAAAAAGGGTATGTCAATATAAAATAAGCAGTAAGAAGTCAATAAAGCAATAACAATAATAATACGACTGAAACATTATCAAATTGCTATCTTAAACTGGTATGTCTGAATACATAGCAGTCGGTACACATAATGTTTTGATAATATATTTACCTTATTTTGAAGAATAGTTCCATTTGCACCAGAAATGTCAGTACACGGTGTTAAGTCGTTTCCTTTCGAAGTAAAGGACGTGAGTCTAGTAGAAACTAAGAATTTTTTTAAGGATTTTTTAAAAGGTAATAAATAATATTATTTTTACATTTTAAATTTATAAAAAAGAACTGAGCAAAGAAAGAAAGAAATTTATAAGAAAGAACTGAATTTTTGATTATGTAGATCTTTAAAACAAAATAATATGTAGAAGTTCTACGATCGTAAGTAATAGGAAAAAAGTTTAAATAATATAAGTACATAGAACTTAAAAGGTTACATAAAAGGTTTTCTTATTTTTTATGTGTGTAAATAAGTATGTAATTAATTTGCAGTAATTGCCCGAGTAAGGATCCACCGCCTTATCTATTCCTGCCGCCATAGTGACTGTCGCTTTCCGGCCTGGAGGGTAGGGTAGCTGGTAGATTTGCTCAATAGGCTGAACATCCCGGCAGCAGGACAGCGACGGACATGTAACATTTATGGTGTTCTTACTATTAGGAGATTGAGCTTATTCTCTGACCTATAATATAAAAACAAAATTTAAAAGAACTAAGTCATCTGACACTAGCTGTTACCCACGGCTTTGCTCGCGTGGCAAAAAGTATATTTTCTAAATATAGGCCATTAATAAAAACATTGATACAAAGTTTCAACCCCTATTTCACCCCTTAGGGGGATAGTTTTCAAAAATGCTTAAAAACGTATCTACTAATTTTTAATAAGTAACATCAAAATAAATTTTCATTTTTCTAAATTAAAAAATGGCGGTCTTTCATAAAAAAACAAACCCCTTTTTCACGCCCTTAAGGGAAGAACTTAGTGGGTGTCTACTTTATAAAATGACCCTATTCCCCAAATTTCAAGGCTGTAACTGTAACAGCTTTTGCTCGGCGATGATGGATCTATCAGTCAGGTGTCAGCCAGGAAAAATCTGTACCTACTTCATCATAAAATGTATACCCAAATAAAAATGTAATGTGTTTGTTGAATAACTTACAAAAAAAGTACATATCAATGGTATTTTATTTTTTTAATACCATTTGACAGCAGTAAGACTGCAAAAAACTGACTTCGATTTCAATGGGTAGGTAAGTCACTCTAGCCAATCTAGGTACACAAAAATTAAGTAGTTTCCTTGATTTCTCTGGGATTTCATAATAAGGGGCTTACCATGAACGCTTACAGCAGTATTTTTTCCATCTTGATAAATGTCCACCTTTATAAGCAACTTTATTCCCTGACACCGAAGTATTATTTTAAACGACTTTTATTGCAACCGGATGTACATACTTCATATAACACAAAAATTAAAGATGGACCACTTTAAAGACTCGAATTTTAATCTTGTAGCATTGACATGTATGCTGTTATTAGCTGGATTAATTGTTTAATCGTACAATTATTATTTATTATTCGATCAATTATTAGATAACTATTAATCGTACAATAATCAATTATTCATCGAAAAATTGTTACTTACTAATCAAACAATTGTTACTTACTAATGAAATATAATATTTATTACTTATCGAACAATTATCAGATCAACAATCAATTATTAGATAGCATCGGTGTCCCGTAACTCATGATTATATTAATATATTATAATAGGCGCCAGATTGCCAGGCGACAGAATAAATCCTTATAATTAAGCAATACCTTGTACATTTAAGTTATATTGTGTGTGAATAAATCTCTTTTAAATTGAATAATTATTAATAATTAAAAGAGATTTACGAATGCCCAATTACATTTCAAATATACTTAAATATTTTGCACACCTGCAATCTATTTTTCTATTTAAATCACATACCAACTTAGCTTTAAATAACCAAGCTTAATATTAAATAAAAGGGTCCGTTATAATTGTATTAGAAATTTCAAATAACATAGGAACGTCAAGGATCCACGTTGTTGATACAGACTCCCGTGCATCCCATACTTCTTGTACGATTTGAATGTGTCAAAGAGCGAATATTGTTACTTTTTTTGCATAATAAAGTCTTAGCCGTAAGGATATTACGATTACATATGCAGTATTCTGATATTCGATTTTCAATAATTCGCGGTCACTTTGGAAGTCCGTCTATACTGGTACACATGCTACACACTGTATATTGTCGTATGCATCTTTTGTATAGTACGGCTTTTTTCGCATTCAGCATTCAGCATTCGTAGCGCGCTACCGATTTGGCGCGCTTTTGCTAATGACCGTTAAGACATAAAACCGTTACAACACTTTGCGACGCAGGTACACCAGCATTGTTGTGGATTAAGAAGAGGATTGTTCCTGCCGTTCCAGTGTAGTTGCCAACCAAGCACAAGTCGCCATACGCAAGACCATTGAAGAGCAGCCGAACTGACAACTTACTTCCGGCTACAGTAAAATGCTTAGGTTACACATAGTTTCACTAGGTACACAACAACTGCATACTATAGGGCTACAGGCACCCCGCAGGGGGAAGTTCATTTTCCCGCCAATTTTAACGGTCTATAGTGTCCATGTTAGTCACTATAGACCTGGCTGCCTTTCTTGAGGACCACCATCCGGAGGTCCTCCAAGCCTATCAGGCTGCCATCTACTGCCCCCTTCACCTCCAACTCCTAATACCGCATCCCCTATGGATGTGGACATCGCGTCCGGGTCGGATGGTCGGATGACGACACGGATGGCTTCACCCAATCCCGTAGGCTGCGCCACTCCGCCCTCCACAGCTGAGTCCAACACCAGCAAAAAGCTCGCTACCGGGAGCCTCACTCCCAGACCAATTTCTACCCAATCTCCAGCACCACTGACCGAGGTTAACGTAGCCGGGAGGGAAAAAATCCCACCCCCTGTCATCATCCGGAACAAGCAGTCTTGGAATGATATATCCAAGGTGCTCTACGAGCGCAAGATCACGTATTCCCACGCCCGCTCCACCGGAGAGGGCATAAGGGTGAAAGTCCCTACCTCCCAGGATCACCGTTGTCTAACTTCCTTCCTTAGGGAAAGGAAAATTCAATACCACACCTACGCGGTCGGCGATGAACGCAAATTGCGTATGGTCGTCAAGGGTGTGCCCAAAGAGATTCTCATCTCCGAGGTATCCAGCGACCTTCAGTCGCAAAAACTTTCTGTGCGGGCTGTACACCGAATGTACAACCCGCGCACGAAAAAATCATACGACCTAATTCTGGTCGTACTGGATCTAAGTCCCGAAGGCAAAAAAGTCTTAGATATCTAAACCGTATGTGGTCTCTCGGGGCTATTAGTGGACGACCCAAGAAACCGCGGCACTCCAGGGCAATGCCATGATTGCCAACTGTACGGCCATTCAGCAAAGAATTGCTTTGCTAAAGCCAGGTGGGTAAAGTGCCTTGAACCCCACGCGACTGCCGACTGCTGGCGCCCTAAGCGCGACCAGCTAGAGCAGTCGCAAACCACCACTCCAGCCAGCTGCGTAAACTGCGGTGTGTCCGGACACCCAGCGAACTATCGCGGCTGTCCGAAAGCTCCGCGGCCGCGCGGCCGCCTCGACAGCTCGCGCTCAACCAGGCGCGAGTCGTCGAATAGAAACAATGCCAAGTGCGAGTCGTCCGTACGACTCAACAAGGGTACTATGGTACCCAAACCGGTATCACCATCAGTGATGCCGGCCCCACTTCCAAGCACCAACGCCTGGGTTAAACCACCCAGCATGGTGAGGAACAATAATAATACTTTTCCCACCTCGCCTGCAGTAACCACGGTACCCACACCTGAACCGCGTCGGGTACCACAGTCCTAATCTCTAAATTATAATGCCGATTTAGGATTAGTCACGGAAGTGGCTTTTGCTATAGACCCGGAGGAGGTCGTGGAGTTTGCTCACAAGCTCCGCACCTCAACCCCAAGATCAACGTGATCATCAAGCACTCCGGCCTAATGAACACCATTAGGCGTTTAACTTTTAAGACCCACAATGGATAGGTCTCCAAGAACAAAACCCCACTCCCTGACGGTTGCGACTTTTAACGCTGCCGGATTACGTAGGCAAATCGATTAAGTGCGAGAGTTCGTCAAAGATCACCAAACAGATATTCTCGTAGTACAGGAAACATTCCTAAAACCTAGTAATCGCAACCCTAGGATTGCGAACTATAATGTAGTCAGGAACGATAGATCCGGGGCGAGACTGAGGGGCACACTTATATACTATAAGAGGTGCCTCCACGTTGCACCCCTGGACCCCCCCCCCCCCCTAAGTAATATAGAGGCATCAGTGTGTCAGGACCCACCTGACACACTGATGCCTGATGCATGACGGGTCATCAATCCATCATACTAGCATCAATCTACCTCAGCGCTAATAAAATTCTCTGTTCAAAGACATTAAGGCTCTCCTAGGCATGGGAGACTCGGTGTTCCTGGCCGGAGACTACGATGCTAGACATACACTATGGGACCCGCACCTCACAAACGCAAGAGGATGGGACCTAGTTAGACTGACAGACAGACGTAATATTGCGGTTCTAGCTCCACTAGAACCCACTAGATTCTCTCCGGAAGTTGGTCACTCTACGAGCACACTCGACATAGCGCTGGTACGGAACCTAGCCCTACAGCTACGTTTAGTAACAGTACTACACGAGCTCGATTCCGACCATAGACCAGTATTTACAAACTAGGGCCAGATAACCGCGCCCTCCCATCCAAAATGAAAAAGATCATCGACTGGAAAAAACTAGACGAAAACTTCCAGTCGATAAACCCAGAAAGTCTCGACCAAATACCTGACCATGATCCACGGTCGAGACAGCCAAGTTAGCCATAAAATCACTAAACTCTCTTATACGTGATGTGGTGGATAGCTCGTCAAGGGAAATCCCGGACACCTACCAAGGTAGATGGGAGCTCCCAGACGAGCTAAGAAACCTGCTACGTAGAAAAAACGCCGTTATAGGACATACAGGACAGACGAAAACCGCCGATCGTACCGGACTTTACAGAGGGAAGTAAAGGGGTGTTTCGCCGAATACCGGAGCGATAGGTGGGACAGACTATTAGGTAGTATCGAGCCCTCGCACACGGCCTTTTGGCCTTTGGCGTGAGCTATTAAAAGCGACCAAATTGTAGATATTGTTAGTTAAACCTGACGGCACTCTCGCATTTCACGACTCCGAAAAGGCCGAATGTTTGACTGACAACATTCAGGCCCATTGTAGCCCGTCTAACCAACCCACAGACACAGACCATGTTCAACAGGTAGATAGAGAAGTCTTGCGTAGAGCCTCGCTGCCACCAGAGGGTGAACCTATCTAACCGACAGACACCGAAGAAGTTAGTGACCTCATAAAAGGTCTCCATAACAAAAAAGCCCCGGGACCAGATAAAATAACTAATAAAGTTATTAAATATCTCCCCGCCCCCTCATATGCCTGTTGGTCAGCATCTTCAATGCTTTACTAGCCGGTTGCGCCTTTCCAGACGAATGGAAAGAAGCCACCGTCATAGGCATTCACAAGCCAGGCAAAACTCGCAACCCGCTAGTTACAGACCCATTAGCCTAATTAACACATTAGGCAAAATATACGAGAGAATTATTCTCTCACGTCTCAAGTCAGTAGTTTGGGAAAAGGGCCTGATACCGAACGAGCAATTCGGTTTCAGAGCTGTCCACTCGTGCACCCATCCAGTGCACCGCCTCACGGAGCACATCCTGTCTGGCTTGAATTCTACCTGTGGCCTTAAAGAAAACACAGGTGCCATATTCCTGGACGTCGCCAAGGCATTTGACAAACTCTGGCACAACGGCTTAATATACAAGCTATACCAAATAGATGTGCCGGATAGGCTAGTGCACATCTTACAAGCCTACTTGTCAAACCGCTGGTTTCGATTCCGAGTCGAAGGAACTCTCTCCACATCCCATCCCTTATATGCAGGAGTCCCTCAAGGATCAGTGCTCTCTCCTATCCTGTTTTCGTTATACTCTAGCGACGTCCCACGCGTTCCTAACGTAGAGCTAGCCCTTTTCACGGATGATACCGCACTATACTCCACACATGTGTCCAACCTTATAATTTCAAAAAGACTGCAAATAGCAGCCGATTCTCTAGCTACCTGGTTCAAAAAGTGGCGTGTAGAAGTCAATCCGGAAAAAAGTAAGACAGTACTTTTCTGTAGGAAAATGATTCCCACCCGAACCAGAAGTTTCCACCGAATTAGGCAAATATTTATGTTCGGTAGCGTTATCCCGTGGGAAAGCGAGGTCAAGTACACTGGATAAAGATATAAAATTTAAATCACACATTAAGCGTGTGAAAAATAAGGCCAAATACCTACCGGTTCCACAGTATTCTGAACAAAAACAGCAGATTGTCACTTAAAAATAAGTTGACTCTTTATAAAACTTGCATACGACCCATACTGTCTTATGCAAGCGTAGCATTCGCCCACCTACCTAGGACAACCCCCTACCCTCTACAACTTGTTCAGAATAAATTCTTACGACTAGCCACCGGCGCGCCGTGGTACATGCGCAACGTAGACTTACACAGAGACTTGGAATTGCTTAGCCTAGCGAAGCACTTCCAAGAACTCTCTCGTTCGTATTTTTCCATGTTAGAAAACCACCCGAACCCTCTGATGGCAGCAGCCAATAATTATGTCCCCGAGACGGACCCACCTCCGCTTCGCTGGAGGCGTGATTTTAGACCCAGGTGACCTAATTACCGAGGCAAACACATAGGCCTCATAGAACACTACACACACACACATATAAACTCGTGACACCGCTGCCGCCGGGGTCGGCGAAGACCCTTGTTCCGCCCTAGGCAGAACACAGCCTCGAATTCCTCTTCAGAAACAAACCAAAATCCCACCCTAAGCCGAGGTCCGGTCTCACAGGAGACACACTTAGGGAGGGGGGTCCCAGGCCCCACCCAAAATTCAATCTCTGGCTGAGCACTCTGCTCGCCCACTAGCTCGGTGACGTTGTAAAAGTCTATAGACGTACACAACATTAGTCATTTCGAAAAGGGGTGTTCGTATTATCTAATTCGTATATATCTCGTGCACTGTGGTTTCTTTTGTATGTCCGTTGATATATCCCATAATTTCTGCCTTTCTTTGGACGTCCGTTTATAACAGTAATCTTGTGACACACTATATACTATTCCTGTGCATTGTACTCACTTCTAATGGCCATTTACTTTTTAACAGATATTCTCGTTTTATTTAATCCAAATCACCATGGAAACTTCAAGTGATTTTTTTCTGTCCATCAAAAATAACATTACATTTAAAGTAGTGCTAGATTTTGGTATAAATAGATAGTAGAAGATCCGAACCTAAGTCGACCTTCACCAAGCTGATAATAGAATGAAATGTATTTTTTAATAAATGTGGTATATCACAGAATATATGAAAATGGGTTGCAAAAAAAATCCTGGATAGAATATTTATAATCATTTTTTATAGACTTTAAACTGGTCATGGTTCATAGGTTAAAAAGTACAAAAGCAAATCCCATATCGTATTTCGCTGGAACAAACCTTATCGAAGATGACTAACGGCCAATGTTAATAATGTATCTCAATCTAATTGATTTCAAGCAATCTAGATAGCTGCGTATCCGGCGGCCTATCCCATACCTAATTGCCATATTTATCCTGTCCACAGATATTTAATTGGCAAGCGATAACATAAAAATGGAGCAAAATATCAATCTTGGGCAGCAAGTTTTGGATTAGGATTGATTATTAATATTGGCTGTAAGAGAACAAATTATGTGCAATTTTATTTGGCTATCTTGGTCTTTATATGTAGGTAATGTACTTTACATTCGACCTTAGTCCAAATATCGGAAGAGCTCCAAGTTTGAGGATATTATACTATTTGTGTTTATTATTATTATATACTTATACTATTACGTATTTATTATTAAAATTAAATTGCATTTATTAAAAAAAACATAATACAACCAGTACTAAAGAAAAATGTTTATTGGTTATAAGGTAACAATGAATAGAATTTTCCAAAATAAAGTACAAAAGTTACATTATTAGCTTAATTTTTTTTTATTTATAACAATCTTAGGCAAAACTCTTACAAGTCTATATATACTATTAAAAACCTTTACAAAATAAAATCTCTTAATATACTTACTAAATATTTCAAAATTAACGTTTTACTTATAAAAATCTGCTTAACAACTATCGAGATTATCAATCAGTCTACCAAAGTAATTTTTTTCATTCATAGTCTTATTTCTTATAGAATTACAAGAAACAGTTTCTTTGCATAAAGGTATGTTGCAGTAAATGCAATTTGTAGTCGTCTTTTTACTGTATCCCGAGTTTATGCATCGGTTCTGCTTAGTCCCCATGTCAGGCAAGTGGTCTGCTGAATGAAATCGTTTCGCATCGGGTGGCAGAGGTACTGCACTTGGCCTTTATCGCTTTTTGTTTAAATTATCATTCTCCTGATCCTCAAGTTCAAAACAAATTTGAGAATCTCGATTTTTACAGCAATTTCTTTTTTGAATTCTCTTAGATTCAAAATTCGATGAGCAGGCTTGCCTAGTCTCCTATTATCTTCTTTGTATTTTATCCAAGAATTTACAATCGCCAGATCTAACATGTGTGAAAAGAACCTAACCGTCCATTTTTTTGTTGCGAGGTCTTGCTGGGCAGACAGCCAAAATCCTATCAGTAAGGTCAACTCCTCTCATGTTTGGTTTATACTCTTTGATAACTTGTGGTCTCTGAACCTTATTAATGTTAAATTTTCCGATCATATCTTGAACACGTATCGACTTCTTCCGCAGCATAAAAACTTGATAACAAGATTACAGGTTTATTGTCGAACCATTTCGTCGTAGCAATATCTCCATCCTCTCGCACTAAAAAGTCATAACTTCCTCTACCTCGACCTCTTTTGTATAGTTCATCAAACAGTTTTAAAGTTGTAAAAAAACGATCACAATATACTATGTAACCCACAACTAGCGAATCACACAACTTTAGAACTACGCTCTCTCCCAGTTGTAATTCAAAAGCTATGGGAAATGTATTCTTGCCCTGGTAAATAATCATATCACAAACCAATCCATTTGGATTAGCTAAAATAAAAGCTTTTAATCCGGTGGGGTGACGATTGCCTGGAAAATATTGTCTCATTGCACAAGCTCCGGTGAAAGGTATAATCATTTCATCGACAGATATTTTCTGCTGTCGCCTTTGTGCCAAGCATCCTTGAAGCACACGTTCGATCAATGGGCGAACCTTCCACAATTTGTCACGTGCTCTCATTTCAGAGGTTACGTCAAGATCTAATACTAAATTCAGTGAATTTCGCAACTGAATAAATCGACTTCGAGGCATAGCTATAGAGAGGAAAGCGTATTTCTTGTTCCAATCCATCCTTATATGAGGATAGTTTATGCAGGCTATGAGAATCGTGATGCCTACAAAAATTTTGCAGTCTTTGCGATTCAATTTTAACGAATGACGTTTAGTGGCAACAACGTTTTGATTAGTTTTTTCAACAAGCAAGTCGATCAAATCATTGTCAACAATATATTCCTCCACCTATTCAGCTAGATTTTATATATCTTATATTGTGAAAGTACGTACACGGCGTCGAGTTCTAGATCTAGTACCTCGTGTAATACTTCTAAGGCTTCGACTAGTTGGTCCTCCCAACCTAGCACTACCTCTGTCCGGACGCTGAGTAGGCTCATATCCTCGTTACTTTCAAATTCATCGTTACTACTCGGTGAATTACTATCGTTACTTGCTGAAGGTGACGGAGATCGGGGCTTCTCTTCTTGAGGTTCTTTGTAGGAAGGATTTTCATCAGCACTGACATCTTCGATTTCGGAAACATCGAGGAGATCAGCGATATTATCGTCATATAATGCTAAAACAATAAAGATCCGTTTCAATACTTTGACCGGGTGTGCTTTATGCAGGATAAAAATCGCGAGCGTCTGAAAAAGTTCAGCGACATTTAAAACGTAATAATATGAATGTTGCAATTAGAACCCAACATTCATTAAGAAACATATTATGCAACGGTAAAGATAAAATTGAGAAAAAATGTAAATCAGGAATCTATAAACTACATTGTTCTGAATGCAACAGTGTATACGTTGGTCAAACTGGTCGTAGTTTTGAGTCTCGTTACAAGGAACACATATCGGCTGTCAAAAACATTCGTCCAGATAAATCGCATTTTGCAAAACATCATATAGACACTGGGCATACATTGGCAGCAGATCATACTTTTGAATTACTCCATACTTGTAATAAAGTATTAAATTAAATATACTAGAACACCTAGAAATTATTAAATGTAATAACGAAGACTCAATTACACTGTTAAACGAACAAACAAATTTGACTAATTCACCCCTGCTACACATGTTTAACAACAACGGTGGTACTCCCACCACGCGTACTCACTAAATCACATCCGCACGCGAAATCGCGAAACCCTATACATAGAGCATGTCGCATGCGCGCGCGCCAGTATCTGCTCGACCTCTGTGGAGTGCAGTCGAATTCCTGATGATGCTTCGGTTACGAAGCGAAACGTACGTTGAATTTTTAGTAGTATGTGTATTGTTGGTGCTACTAAAACAGTTTAGTGGTGTGTATTGTGTGGAACTGGATGTATTTGAGAGTTTTAGCTTCTGGTAAGTCCAATTCATTCTTAGCGCACTATTTTGTCTGTTTTGTTACGCAATAATACATATACATTTTTTTGGCGGAAAATTGCAAATTAAATAATTTTATTTAGATTTAACGGAGAAATTGCTTATCATCCATAGAAAGTAAATTGAGTCGAACGTATAACCTCAAATGACGAAGAATTTTTTGAAGTGAAAACTTCTTTAGCGGCGTTGTGCACTTTTTTTGGAATGTAAAATGGATTTGGTTTTTATTTCATTCAGCGCTTTATTAGCTATTTTATCATAATTAACTTGAATAGCATCAGGAAGCGCTTAAAGCCTTAACTACTTAATGTTCTGTGTGATATTATTGAACATTTTATTTCATTCAGCGCTTAATTTGCTATTTTATCACAATACTTAAATGGAATCAGACAGCGTTTAACACTGAATTGTTAAACGTTCTGTGTAATATAATAATACACTTTATTTAATTCAGCGCTTTATTTGCAGTATTAAATAATTGTACTGTAAAGTGTAAACTGTTTCATGCTCTGAATGCTTTGCAGTTTGTGGTAGATGAAATAGATATTAGTTGAGTAAAACATCTTTTAATTTGTTAGCGACTTGTATGTATATCATAGTTTCTCAGTTAATAGAAATTACAGCACAATATTGTATTGAAGTTTAGCTGTTTTCGAAAAAGTTGTAAGTTTAACAAAGGAAATAATAAAAGAAGGAAAATCGATATACAAATGTACATATTATATTGAATTGAATTATGTATAAGTTTGAAAAATTAAATATTTCATCATATTTTATCTCATAAGTAATACTATTTTAACTGGCCGAGTTAAATTATGAAGTGGCCGTACTAGTAGGTAGTGTGCTGAAGTTTCATGGTTTAGCACAGATTACTGATAGGCAGATACTAACAGTACTAATAAGGTCTACTAGTACGATTGTACAATTACAGTGCGAACTCAAAAAATGACCTATTAAGCACGTAAATGATAGTACTTTCATACTGATAATTAAATCAATTCGTGCAAAATTATTCCCTAACCATTCCAAAATATCAAAAACGCACAACGTTAATATTCAAGTTTTCACTTCTGCCGGCACTACCGGATTGCAATCCGTCTTTTTTAGATTAGCATACATAAAAAAATTATAGAGGTCGCACATATGACTTCCTCTTTCTGTTGAAGTTGGTTAAAGGAGAGGTAATTTGTTTTTTATTTTTATTCAAAAACATAAATTTTCCGGCTTACTACCTTGACAAAGTTAAATTTATTTACGTTTATGAGTGTTACTCACAAAAAACAAACATGTTTATTTTAATATTTCAGGTGAAGCACTTGAATTTGTGCGTGTGGGTCCAAATAACTACTTCTTAACAAAGGGCTATAAAGAAATCGCCGAAGACATTTACAATTTCCCTTTGAGTACTGACGATGTTTTCATCATAAGCTACCCTAAATCTGGTTTGTATACCTACGTATATTACTAGAGTTTAGCCCACTGTTAAGATGCTCATAAGAGACTTGTAACATTAACAAAGTATTTTTTATTTTGATGGAGCTGACCAAAATGTACACTAAAAATAATTATAGTTGGTGATCACCACAATCACATTGTTTTACATATAATCAATTTTAATATATAATTATAATTATAAAATTTAACCAAAGGGAAGGCCTTTGCTTAAGGCGATCTATCGCTTCGGAACTATCTGTCCTTACCTTAAGTTGAAGGAGACAATTTACGTATTTAAAACTAAGTTCAAGACCTTATCTTTCGAAATCTTTCAAAATAAAAATCAATCTTTGAAAATCACAAGTTATATTCAAATTCCAAATAGCTTTCATTACATAGATCTATACAAAGATTTTTGTAAAGCGTCTATATAATTCTAAAAACTACCACCGGATCGGAACGCGGCCACTCACTGAGAAGATCCGGCGAAAGAAACTCAGCGAGCTTGTCTTTTTTTTTATAAATCTAATTTACAAAAGTTTATTACATTTATAATTAATTTGTAGATATTGGTATGAGGAGCAATTAACCCCAAGCATTTCTATCTTCTAAATATTTTGAAGTATTATAACAACCCTTACCATACAACCTAATTTTAATACATTTTTTAAATTTATTAAACGGTCAGTCTTTAACATCCTCGGGAAGTTTATTGTAAAATCGTATACATTGGGCCATGAAAAAAACTGATTCTGTGGAGACGAGACTTTTGCACAACAAGATTGTTTTTATTCCTTGTGTTTACAGCACGTACCTACATCACCATTTTTCTTAAACAAGTTTTTATTTTTATGGATATATAATAAGTTTTCAAAAATATATTGAGAAGTCACCGTTACAATATTTATTTCTTTAAACTTTTCCCTAAGGGAAACTCTTGGGCCTAAGTTATAAATTGCCCGTATAAGCTCTCTTTTGCAAGACAAATATTGTGTTTACCTCAGCCGAATTTCCCCAGAGAAGAGTGCCATAAAACATGACGCTGTGGAAATCACTAAAATAAACAATTCTTGCGGTGTCAACATATTTCTGTTAACTGCCTTATTTTCTTAACAGCAACAGCGTAAGCTGCTGAGCTCAATTCGATGGCAAGTTTTGCAATGTTCGGGCCCCATTGTAACTTTTTATCTACAGTGATTCCTAAAAATGTGGTTGAATCTACTAGGTCTAGTTTGTTCCAATTGAATTGTACACTAGTATTTACTAGTTTACATTAGGCATTGAAAATTTGATGCAATTAATTTTTTTTTCATTTAGAAAGAGATTGTTTACATTGAAACGGGTGTACAGTTTTTGAAATAGTATCGTTTTGTCGTACTTATCAAGTTGTCTTTTCACTTTAAATAATAGTGTAGTGTTTGTCGCAAACAACACTATTCCATGATTATTCCTCACGTAGTAAGGCAAGTCATTTATGTATATGAGAAACAAAAATGGTCCCAGAATTGAGCTCTGGGGGGACACCCATTTAAACAGCAGCACCTGTCGATTTTACACTATTAATGTCGACTTTGACTTATTTTTAATTCCATAGTGGCGAAGTTTCCTGATCAGAGTATCATGGTTAACGCAATTAAATGCCTTGGACAAATCACAGAACACACCGAGTGCACCCTGAGAGTCCTTCAAGGCTTCTTACATTTTCTTTAACAATGCAACACCAGCTTCGACTATTGATATACCCCTTGTAAAACTAAATTGTTTATTATTAAATAAGACTAATTGGTTAAAATGTAATAACATTTGATTAAGTATAATTTTTCCAAATATTTTACTAAGGGTAGGCAGAACGGAGATAGGTCGATAGTTGGTGGGATCAGACGAACTACCAGATTTAAATAGAGGTATAACCTTATTAAGTTTCATTAGGTCAGGAAAATCGCCATTTTAAAACTGTTTAATACTCTATATACCTATCTATACTGCTGTCTCTACATAATATGTTAATGTTGTGCCAATCAACATATAAATAGTACTCGTATCTTTAAGATTTTGTTTTATACGTGGCACTAAAATCCTATCCTGAAAGGGGGTCGCTTCAATATATCTGTATTTTTTATTATATATGTGTAGTATCATAACCTGGTATGTTCAAATGTTTATCTACACTACGGATTTCAAATTATTTGGTCACTTTTTACTGAACCTTAGAGTGGAGTGTTTATAGTATTGTATTATTTATGATATAGAATTTATATACAAATTATGTCTGTATTTCTAAACTACAAAACTTTTACTTGAAAAATATTACAGAACTATCTCTAAAGCACATACTATAAATTAAAAAAAAAACGAATAAACTAAATCGGACTGTGCGTTAATGTATTATTGTAGCTTTATTTACATTTTGATTTTCCCTTAAACTTTTCCGGTTTTTATCTTCATAATAACCTTTTCCTGACAATTACCAACGCAACAAAAAAGTATTAGCAAAATCAATCCATCCGTTCAGGCGTGATGCGATGATCACGCGATATGGGGAATCTTTTTATACTTACTGGCAACTCGGCGAACTTTGTATCGGCATAAATTAACAGCTACAAACAGGGAGTGCCGGCAGAAGTGAAAACTTGAATATTAACGTTGAGAAGTCCATTTTGAGAGATCCATTGCGAATCCTATACTGTTCGGAAATATGTAAGCAAAACAGAAATGAATCTACGTTTTATTCTAGTTCTCGCACCGTCATATTTGTGCGTGCGCAGTGCGCCGTTTTACGTTCTGACGATCTGACGCGAGTTTAGAAGTTTTAACCCATTCCAAAAAAGTGCGCAACGCCGCTAAAGAAGTTTTCACTTCAAAAATGTATTAATTTATTTTTTTTTATACAAAAGCAGCCTAATTTACTCCTTATTAGTCCAGCTACCAGCCAGTAATAGTCCCGTCAAAAACAGTTAGTCAGACAGACCGACAGTCAGCCAAAAATTGTGAAAAATGTTACTTGGTATATGTACCGTATTTACATTTATGTGCATATAGTAAAAAGAGGGTATAATATTACAAACAGTTACTACGTTTTATTTTAGATCTCGCCCAAGCGTACTTCGCCGCCGTCTTGTTCGCGCATGCGCAGTGCGCTGTCTTACGTTCTGACGATCTAAAGCGATATTAGAAGTTTTTACCCATTTCAAAAAAAGTGCGCAACGCCGCTAAAGAAGTTATCACTTTAAAAAATAATGTATTGTTTTTCTTAGCTTCCCTGAAACTTTACCAGTTTTTATCTTCATAATAACCTTTTCCTGACATTTACCAACACAACAAAAAAGTATTAGCAAAATCACTCCATCCGTTCCTAGGCGTGATCCGATGATCACGCGAAAAAGGGAATCTTTTTTATACTTAAGTAGGATAATCTTGGAATAACACTTAACAATATTCTTTTTAATGCACTGATATTTTATATTCAATTTGAGGAAGTATTAAGTCCCGTATCCCCAAGGAAATTAAAGATATAACCAGTATTCATAATTAGGAACTAAGTGCCACAATGTGACAGGTGGCAAAACTATTGCCAACCGCTTATCCGATCCAAGGAAACCTACGTACAATATAATTAGCTATCTACAGATAAAGATAGGCCTTCTAGAGATTTGTTATTAAGATATTTTTGTTAAACATTGAAAAATTACATCGGCTATCTGGCAACTGGATCTTTAGGTATTATTATCTTAGATATTTAATTAGTAATATTATCTTAAATAGGTTATTTAAAGAAAAACGACGGGTTGCACTCAGAGAGTGCCGGCAGAAGTGAAAACTTCAATATTAACGCTGTGCATTTTTGATATTTTGGAATGGTAAGGGAATGATTTTGCACGAATTGCTTTAATTATCAGTGTGAAGGTACGCGTACTATAACTTATGTGGTTTAATACAATATTCATTTATTGCGCTATCGTACACAAACATGA
>NJDC01003777.1:0-20179 GCA_002245475.1 Calephelis virginiensis
CACGACAACGCCAAATACTGCCACAGCGTGCAGGAATTGGTAAGGCAGTCGGATTTTGCATTTTTTTTAAGCTGACGTTATTAAGGTGTTCCTTAACTACATTATAAGTACATTTTGGTGGGGGTGCACAAATCATTAGGTAATAACTTAGATATGTTTTATATTTCAGGATCTGGAATGTCTATATTAAGTCACATAGCATTAAGGATGGTCACCCAGGCTGGTCTAGAAACCAGTCTCCTCATGCATTCGAAGTACATAAAGAATGAAGTTAAGATTGTAGATGGATCATCGTTAAACGATATTGAAGGAGTTGCTAAGAAATTAAGAATAAAGAGTAGAAAAGAAAGACTGAATCGTTCAAAAAAAGGCTTACAGAATTTCTTAGATAAGGATTTAACTACCGAAGACATAGAAAAGAAAGATACAAAAATGACTTATCAAGAAAAGTTAGAAGTTGCAGCAGCGCAAATTTACTCTTTGTGTACTCATTCTCCATACAGAAAAGGCTCGGATTATTTGAAAAGAATCATAATGGCAATATTTCTTACGGAGTGCTTAAAAAAGAGTGGGTACTTCAAAAACTGCAATAAAGAAAACGACGTCCAAGGTAAATAAATGTTATACCTTTTGTACTTTTATCTTTGCTTTTGAAAAGTAATCGCCTAATTGGCCTTGGTCCGTTGTTGCTCCTGACTTCTTAAGTTTTTGGGTTCGATTCCCAAAAATATGTAGTTAGTTTTCTATTAATGCTTGAGATTATGATTGAGACTGTATGACTGAGATATTATGCTTGAGATTGTATAATATGTGCCCGCTTGGCGATAGATTTGCAGTACATTGTGGTGGCTAGCTGTATGTGCCCTGGTGGTACTCTTGTTTACCTCTTCCGTGATATGGCCGTGAAGATATTATTTCATATTAAAATATGATTTGTTATTAAGTAGCTAAAATATGACTTTAGAATAAATTTCAAATACAAACTCACATTTATCATTTTTTATTATTTCATTACAAGAAAAATAGACATGTTAATAGACAGATTAAACAGTATTTAAATAATGAATATAATTAGAAAATAAATAATTATTAACTTAAAAAAATTAGGTCACTAAATAGATATGTATGATTTTGAGTAACATGAATTTACAGCTACGAAAGTTTGAATTTAGATGTAATTTTTTGTAAAAATCTCAGAATACATGTTACAGGAAAAATGTGAAAATAAGAAATTGTGAAGAAAAACTGGACAATGTATAAACCGTAGACGAGTGTTATTTTATTTATGTTATTTATTAAAATATAAATAAGTGTGAATAATATGTTCGTATTGGGTTTGTTTTTTTTTTGGCAATTCGTTAGTAGCATTTAGTTATTCAAGTTTTGCCTTTTCTGTATATCGTTTGGCGGTGTTACTAGCCAAAACGTGGTATTTTCTGTTACCAATCAGGCATCCATAATTTCCATATTAATAACTAAATGTGCAAGTTTGTGTGTCTGTTGCATTTTCAAAGTTAAACAGCTGGACCAATTTCGAGGAACTTCAAAGTGCTACTTTCTATTTAAACCAACTCAAAAACACAGCAGTTAGCAGAAAAATACAAATCACAGTGGAAAATTTTATTTAGAGTTGTTTTGTTAGATGTTTATTAGTAGATAGCATTAATATCATCAAGCGTTTATTTAAAATTAAAGGATGATTTTTATTAAGTAGCTAAAGTATAACGATATAAGAAAGTTTTAACGTGCGTCGCGATTTTGAAAAAAAACACAAAATGGTGGCCGGGACTAAGCTACGCTTTATACAAAAAAGTTCAATCCCCTTACCTATTAATTTAGGAAGTTTTAATAATTCTTGATTTCATACATTTCCTGAGACATACAGCTCAAACTTGTCATTTTATTTCCAGCTGAGCGTTCAATCTGTGAGTTAATAACGGAGAACTTGCAGCTGTTACAATTCAATGCCCATGAAATCTACGAAACTGTACGTGTGGAGAACCAGAGTGTATCTAAAGCTGTATACGTGGCGGTCGCCATATATCCCACAGGCGCATTATTCAATCACGAGTGCTATCCAGCAGTTGCACGGTCGGTATACGTGATCCAGGTTATGCATTACAAACATGCTATTTAGAATGTACAGTATGCAAGACATTGTTCTAAAATTAACCTGTGTTCCTCTCACAAAATACTGACTATTGCATCGTCGATACTATATTACTATTGCGAAATCTGTCTGCCTTTCTTAATCGCTGGCCCGATTTCGATTAAATTTGACATGCATGTGGTTTTAGATTGCAGTTCAATAAAAGGCAATTTTTTTTCAAAAATTAAACTCCAAAGAAGAGAAAATGGGATGAAAGTTTGTATGAAAAATTGTGACTCCTCTACACTGACGAAGTCGTGGGCCAACAGCTCGTAATAATCTATTTTCAGCCATAGACGGAAAAAGTCCGTACTTAAAATGTAGTAAATAAAGGATATGTAAAGGATGTTATAAGTTAGATGTGTCTGTGTATATGTTTGTGTGTGTGTGTGTGTGTGTTTGTGTGTCGGTAGCACCATAACTTTTGAATCGATTTCGATATGAATTTTTAGTTTGAAAGCTGACGTAATCGAAGTGGTGCTTAGCTACATTGCTTATTATTGCTTTACTGATTGCTTGCATCTTATATTGGCTCGAAGGTTACTGATTTATTATAATTTTATAAATAGTTATGTTTGTAATTCATTTATTTAATAAATTATGGTAATTGACTACAGACATTAAAGCCAAAAGACCACAGTCTAAGGAAATCTGTCCTTTTTAAGTTTTAATTTTTTTAACTAATCATATACACGTAAGAGATAAGAAATAATGAGTATGTAAATAAATAAAAATAATTTAAGGTAAAATATATATATACAGTAATACTATTTAAGTTATGCGCTTCGTCTATATTCGTCAAGCTTCGGAAATCCAAATGTATTTTAAAGATATCTATATAGAGCAGTTGTTACACATCATTAATCATTGCAACGGTAAAGACAAAATTGAAAAAAAAATTTAAATCAGGAATCTATAAACTTGTCTTGTCTGAAATTTGGAACAAAGATAGATTGTGACCTGGATTAACATATAGGCCACTTTTAACCCGATCGCACAATGGATTCTTCCGTTAAGGCGGGCGAAGCCGCAGGTAACAGCTAGACTATTATAAAACTAGGCTTTGTCCTGAATTTCATAATTACCAATATTATATTTAAAACCGGTATTTCGCGCGGCGCGGGCAGCTTCGCAGCCCGCGTGTGTTCCGCCGCCCATGTAGATTGTTGACAGAGTGGGCTGAATATTGTGACAGTTGTCAATTTTATTTTTTGTGAGTAAAGAATGGTGAAGAGTTGTAATTGCTTGAAAGGACGTAGTCAGTTGTAGTTTGAGCTCATCCTCTATAGAACTACACATATCGCGTGCTGCGCGGGCTACAAGCAGCTCGCGAGTAGCACCTTAAGCATACAGCTCGGCCTGCGTCCTCACTGTGACCTTGCGGTGCTTCAGTCTATTTCTCTAGACATTAAAGTCGATACTTAAATCAATAATTCGAAATGAGCGCATTGCCTCCATATTAAATCTTGAAAATGGCACCAAGTTAAGTAAATAATGGTGAAGTCATTTCTTGCTTGAGGGAACTTATTCGAGTGTATTTAGAGGTCAAACTAATATAAACTACATTAAAAAAAAACTACATATATCGCGTGCGACGCGAGCTGTAAGCAGCTCGTTATATTCGAAATGAAAGTATTACATTTTTGACCTAATGAAACTATTGTTCACAGATACTTCGAAGGCCAAAAAATAGTATTAAGAGCGATAAGACCCTTAGCTCCTGGTGAGGTCGTATCCGAAAACTATGGACCCCACTTTCTCATGCGGAATTTAAAAGAGAGACAAAGGTCATTGGCTTGCAGATACTGGTTCAAGTGTGACTGCCGTGCTTGTAGAGAGGACTGGCCTTTGCTGAAACAGCTCACTAGCGATGTGCGCTTAAGGTAAGACCATATTTCGCAGTTTAAGTTTATTGTATCCCCGTGTCGGTCCGGGCTCCTTTGCAGAATAGACCATCTGTCTTCCTGTACAAGGCAGCTCGTAAAATGCGAGCATAGGCTTAACGTCACTAACATCGTGACATCTGAATAGGTGGTAGAGTCTCACAGCGACTCGCCCGGATTGTTACCACCGCTTTATCTATTCCTGGCGCCATAACGTCAGCGCTAGCCGTTGACGTGTTCTTGTTTCTGGGTAAGGTAGCCGGTAAACTTACTTCTGCTCGAAGCACAAAGCCAAAGTTCAGGCAAAAATTGTGAAAAAGGCAGATTTTAGGAGGTTTATAGTGAATTGGTTTCTCCGAATTCAGTTTTTTTTTGGTACCGTAGAAACATAGGTACCTATAGTGCAAAAGATACCAATTAGTTAAAAAGTTTTAAAGAACGTTGTAGTACAAAGTCATAATCACGTACGAGCGTTTGTATGAAAAAGAAGCCGGCTTAGTCGCTCTTAAGGTCCGTATTCAGAAGGCAGCAGTTTTGGGGACGGCCGTCTTTGGAACTCTATTTTTATGTTTATATCTTTTTATCTTAAATGTGTAAACCTAGAAAATAAAAAGCAATGAGTGTAAATGATGATAACAATAATATAAATAAATAAATATTCCTGGACAAGTTACACAAACTGAATCTAACCCAAAGTAAGCAAATTATGTACTGGTGTTACGGGTGTTAGTCAAACATTCCAGTACACAAAAATATCTATATAGATACTAAAATAAATATAATAAACACTCAGACCCGGAATTTCTAACATCTAAATGTTTATCACACAAATGCCCGCCCCCGTCGGGAATCGAACCAGAGCCTCGCAGTTGGTCAGTGTGGTTAGGCGTATACGCTAGACACTAGACCAACGATTATTAGATTCGACACACAATTTTTGTCTGTATTTCGATATCGACATACAGACAAAAATTGTTAAAATACTTAAAATGTGTTCTGTTTCTTCGTTTTAGTCACCTGCACCTAATTTTTTTAATATCTTCACATACAATACATGCAGTATTTAATCTTCTACAGTTTTATTATAGCTATAGAATTATTATCTTAGTACAGACGCATGTGTCCTCTGGGCACGAGGTAATTATACCGGGAAATGGGCATGACATAACAAATACGAGTATATTGTTAATATTGTTCTTTCATCGAACTGTTTGGTATTGCAATTATTTTGTGTCCTCGGGCATATCAAACCCAACATGGCATATATGGATTAGTAAGATATTATGGATAGTATAGTGTCACAAGTAATGTCCTCAAAAAAGTATTTTCATGCCCATATCCCCAAAGAGGTAGAGGTCAAGTCATGACTAGCCCAAGACTCTTAAGTCTCACAATAATATGGTAGCTGGCTATTTTATCGCCGACCGGGCACATTTCCGATTCCGCGCAACGTTATTTTTATTAGAAAATTGAAAAATTTTTTGTTCTGCCCGACCCGAGGATCGATTACGATAAGTTCTGAATACAAGTCCAAAGTAAATTGTATTATTTATTGTGTTGTTTAAAATGTAACATGATTAAATTAAATTTTGTACGGGATTTAAGTTTACAGGACAAAACCGTCCGCGGAGAAATAAAGCTGCTTTATAAGTTGAAGAAGGTTGAGCTGAAATTTATCCCGGTCACTTGAGTTCCCTTGACGATTTGTCAACGAGTCCACCGAACATGCGCACACTTGGTCACACTATTTTTCATACTGAGACTGAGCAACTGAAAGTTTGAGAATTTAAGACAATATAGAACACACTAACTGTTACCCGCGGCTTCGCTCGCGAAAAATTTAGATGTAAGCTATCCTATCTTTCAAGTTAGACCAAACTGCACACGGTGTGTAAATTTGATTAAAATCGGTTAAGTGGTTAAGGAGTCCATTGAGGACAAACATTGTGACACGAGATTTATATATATTAAGATAATTGTTTTTTTTATATGATATTGTAAGGCAAACAAGCAGACGGATTTCCTGATGTTAAGAAATTCTCGCCGCCTAGAGACACCAAAGGTGGTAATGGTGCGTTGCCAATCTGAGGTCGGGATGTTGGGCCTCGAGCAAAAGTAAGTTTACCGGCTACCTTACCCTCCAAACCGGAACACGTCATGACGTTATGGCGGCAGGAATAGGTAAGGCGGTGGTACCGATCCAGGTGAGTCGCTGCGAAACTCTACCACCTAGTCAGATGTCACGGTGTTAGCGACGGTAAGCCTATGCTCGCCTTTTATGAGCTGCCTGGTAGGAAGGCAGACGGTGTATTCTGTAAAGAAGCCCGGACCAACACGGGGAACGCTCATATCCCCGAAGGGGTAGGCAGGGCCACCCACGACTAGTCGAAGACACGAAGTCCCACAATAAGATAGGTGGGAAACCTATTGCCAACCTAGCACTTATCCTATCCCGAGCAACATGTTTTTATTAGACAATTGGAAATAAAACATTTTCTTTTTATTGCCCGACCCGGGATTCGAACCCACGACCTCATGCAGTCAAGTCCAACAATAGAGACGATAGTGAGGCGATATAAACAGCTAGTAAATTATATTTTATTAATCAGGTTCCAGCCTTCACACTTGGTTAAACTCTATTTTGATGTTTAAAAAATGTGAGCCGTCACGGGACGCCTGGCAGATGTGAAACATCGACATTATTTTGTAAAAGTAATATTCAGAAAAGAACAGATGTGATAAGAACTAAATATGTCATAGTGATAAAATAAAATATTACGATTTTAGACTAATACGTAGACGTACTATTTTAGATATCGTATATCGTCGATTACGCATGGCGACGCGTCGCCAGCTATTTTATACTAGCTATTTTATTTGACAGCTATTTGATGTACACTTTACCCAGTGATCATCACTAAAAAGATACGGAATCAGCCCTCAGGTATCATTTGTAAACTCGACATTTACATCATGTCGACTCAGTCTCAGATGAATCACAATTTTAGACTATTATTTACTATCCCTGTGAAAAATATCTTAAAGGTAATATTTTTTGTAAGGACAAAAATTGAATTATTTGTGAAACGGCGTTCCATTGATTGTTTTCCTGCATTTTATGCAAAACTTAATTTAGGTACAGTCGAGTTCAAAAATAAGACCAGTTATAGTCACTTACTTAAAACTACAACCAATCGCTAGGGTATTATTCAAACGCGGCGTCAAGAGTTTTCAAAACCGACGTGTTTGTATGAAGAATAATGAATTCGCACGAAGCTTGGCCCGTCTGCTATGATAATGACTCTTAGATACTCTTTGCCACTACGTAAGGGATATAAAGTACAAATATGTGTGTATCTCTTTATTTTTTTAATGAAAATAGCTTACCTCAAAGATGATAAATATCAATTTTGTATCAGCCAAAAAATGCTAATAGAACAATAACAGCGTTAATCGCATCCCAGCGAATTAAGTTTATTACAGAATTAATTTGAATTAAATCCAAAACCTTTTCAACACAACTGTACAAGCAACACGTGAAAGATATAATTCAAGGTCCACGTTTTTAAGTAATGAAAAATCCGTTAAAAAGCAATTATAACCGTTAAAATATCTTATTTGTTATTCTTCTAATTAATTAATTCCTTTATTATATTATCCAGGAGCTTTTAAGCTCAGAAGCTCATTTATGTTAAGGATTTTCTCTGGAAGATTACAATAATCGCGTCTGAATTGCGAATTTTGGCATCTTAAATTTTAAATTCATCGAATAAATTTCAAGCGTGCGTCGTCAGTTTGTTTATACCTACGGATTTCTGTTTCAAAGCCCTTTTAACCTACTGTAAAAAGAGTTCGCAATTTGACTATGTTTTTATATGCTTTTTACTCGATTTTCAGTAAATAACAAATCGATTGCTGTGGTTCTTTATTAGAAAAATGTGTCATAATTTTGACACATTAATTTTATAATCGCCTCTGTGGTCTAACGGTTCAAGTTTTGGACTTGACTTCATGAGGTCCCGAGTTCGAATCCGGGGTCGGGCAACAAAAAAAATGTGGTAATTCCAATTTTCTAATAAAAAAAATGACGGTTGACGATAGGCTTGCCACCTGTCTTATTGTGGGACTTAGTGTCTTCGGCTAGTCGTGGGTGCCTCTGCCTACCACTTCTGGGATATGGGCGTGAGGGTACTTTTTTAATTTTATCACTATCTGATTACTGGTTATCAAGTTATACTTAGTAGTGCATTTTTGTCTATCTTGAGTTATGATATCGAAGACAAAAATGTATGTGTTATTAAGTATAACTAAAACCTACATTGATAAAATGTATGTGGGACCATCTCGGAATCATTTGCTATATTTCGAAGAAAATGTTATGAAGTCGTGACGCGGTACCTAATGCAATAGTTGGAGCCTGAAATTTTACTTTTCATAATTATTTTGTGATATTACAACGTGAATAAGAATAACAAAGTTGAATTTTTATATAAACTAGAAAATCTATGAACGCTATATTCAGCACGCCTGAACGTCAACGTCGACATGTGTTGTCAGGAAAAGGTTCTTAAGGAAAACCGGAGAAAAGGGAAATTGGGAAAAACAATGCTTTAATTCATACAAACTATTAGTAGCTGTTAATATCAAGCGACATAAAGTTCGCCGGGTCGGCTAGTCTATTCATAAAGAAATAGATGATAAAATACGGAACACACAGAACAAACAAACAAAAGCTTTCGACCAACTATGTTTGCAATAATAGTCGTATGCCCTGGCGTTTTCTACATAACTAAATACATGTTATTTATGCAGGTCGGTTAACTAAAACTGGCACGTTCACAGTACTCCCACTTATGCAATTTCACTATACAGGATGTTCAAAATATAAGATTTTGATTCGAAGTGCGACTCGACAAGGCCCGTACTTACAAACTGATCTTAGTTAGGCCACGCTGTATAAAAAAACCAAAGCAAAAGCAAAAAAATAACTGCCCCTTTCACACTCATAAGTTTGACACAAATCGCCCGGATATTATGTTATTTTTGTATTGTTTCATAAGAGTAACTGATCCCACGCAAAAGCAAGAGCAAGGAATGGAAAAGTGGAATCGAATGGAAGCGTTGGTGTCGAAACGAGGAAGGGCACGATCCGTTAGTTCAGTCATGTGTTGGGAATGTCTCCTGAAGTCTCACGTCACCTACAATTAGAATATAGATCGGTGTGGAAGTCTAGGGTAGGTAAATCTAAATAAAATTATTTAATTTGCAATTTTCCGCCAAAAAAATGTACACGTATTATGGCGTAACAAAACAGACAAAATAGTGCACTAAGAATGAGTTGGACTTACCGGAAACTAAAACTCCCAAATAAATCCAGCTCCACACAATAAATCCATTTCGCTTCGTATCCAGTATCTGCTCGACCTTCGTGGAGTGCAGTCGAATTCTCCTGATGAGGCTTCCGTTACGAAGCGAAACTTACGTTGAGTTTTTAGTAGTATGTGAATTGTTGGTGCTAATAAAACAGTTTAGTGGTGTGTATTGTGTGGAGCTGGATGTATTTGGGAGTTTTATCTTCCGGTAAGACCAATTCATTCTTAGCGCACTATTTTGTCTGTTTTGTTACGCCATAATACGTATAAATTTTTTTTGGGGAAAATTGCAAATTAAATAATTTTATTTAGATTTAAGTATAGATTTCCGCAAAGTAACGCCTTCTTCTATTAATTTTCTATGGTAGATATTTCACGACCAAATCGCTAAGGTTTTATCCAAAGGTAGTGTCAAGAGTCTCATAAATCAGCAGATTGTATAAAAAGAGTAATGAACGTTTTTTTTATGATAATCGAAGGCAAATAAGCAGACGGATTTCTTGATAGTAAGCAATTAGAGACACCAAATGTGATAATGGTGCGTTGCCAACCTGAGGACGGGAGGTTAGGCCTCGAGCAAAAGTAAGTTTACCGGCTACCTTAGCTTCCGAACCGGAACACGTTGATGGGAAGCATTAGACGTTATGGTGGCAGGAATACGTATGCTTGCCTTTTACGAGCTGCCTGGCAGGAAGGCAGATGGCCTATTCTGCAAAGGAGCCCGGACCTGCACGGTAAAACATAGACGAAACTTAACAGGTCTGTAGAAATCGTGAGCTGGTGATACTATCTACCTAAACCTCAATGGGATTGGTGTGAATATACTTATGTATTTAACATTCTCTTGTTTCAGATGTCCAAACATAAACTGCAATAACACTTTCCGAGCTAATACAAAGTGTTTACCTAACAAGTGTTCGAAGTGTGCAGTGAATATTAACAAGGATCTTGTGAAGATATACTTGGAAACAGTGGACAAATGCCTACAGCAATATCAGGTATCTTTTTTTTTATGATATTGGAAGGCAAACAAGCAGACGGATTTCGTGGTGGTAAGAATTTCACGCCGCCTAGAGACACCAAAGGTGGTAATGGTGCGTTGCCAACCTAAGTCAAGTCAAGTTTACCATACTGTCAAGTAACTAAGAGAAACACACTTTGAAACCAAAAATGTCATAGATTTCGACACGTAACTTACCGACCGTAATATATACCAACTCATGGTAAAGGCTCTGTGTAGAGGATCACGTTTAATATAGTAACTATATTATTTGATATTTTCCATCGTCGGCGTTTGGTAAAATTTCCAAATATTCATATTTTAAATAAAGAAACACTTATAATTTATTATGTTGTAAATAGCCAACCGGTTTCGCTTATAGCAGCATCATCAGGGCTAAAACTTAAATTAGTAGTACTTAGTAGCTTAAATTTTAGGCCTGATGATGCTGTTATAAGGGAAAGCGGTAGGCTTTTTATAACATAATAAATTATAAGTGATACGTAAAAAAGTACAAGTGTTTCTTTCTTTAAAATATGAGTAGTTATATTCTTGTTACATAAAACTGCAGTACTACTAAAGGAAAAAAATATCGGTCTTAGTACTCTGTAACTGTAGTAGTACTACACGGGCAACAAAGGGTCACAAGGAGTTTTGCCGCCATCGAGAGTTTGTCGTAGTTGTTTCGTAATTATTGAATTTGGTGTTTATATTGAGTGAAATCGGTCAATTTTGGTGGCATTTTGCACAATTTTGTTCACTTATGGTGCACAAGCATTCATGAAAAAAAACGACGGGTTGCACACCGGGAGTGCCAGCTGAAGTTAAAACTTAAATATTAACGTAGTGCGTTTATGACATTCTGGAATAGATAGGGAATAATTTTGCACGAATTGCTTTAATTACCAGTATGAAAGTACTATCATTTATGTGATAGAATAAAATATTCATATATTGCGCTATCGTACACAAACATGACAACACGAACGTTCGCGCAAGCGTCTTGCGCCGTCTTACGAATTTTCGATCAAGTCACGTATCCTGACGCGACTTTAGAAGTTTTTCTAAAGTCTTTACACTTTAGAAGACTTCCAAAAAAAAGTTTTCACTTCAAAAAGTTAGTGTATCTTTATTTGTTCATGGCCATGAAATAATCATAAAGAAATTAGTGTATCGTGTACTTCCTCGTTGTCGCCAAATATCATTAAATGAACTCAAGTACTGAGGCCACCGTTTTACTCAAGACTCTGACATGACTTTCTTTGATGACGACGACATTAAATTTTAAATTGTTTTTGTGTAATTGTTTTCGTATTTTGTTAAACTGCAAATCGTATTTTAACTAATAAAAAATTCTAACGCTGGTACCAAATACTAAACAAAGAAAAAAAGGGCCACAGGACAGCGACGCACCTATAACATCTATCATCTGGTGTCTATTTGGCCATAATAATCTCTTACCATCAGAACAGCTGTGTGCATGTGCGCCGTCTGATCACAAAAATATTTCGAAAATTAATTTCCATTGATATTTTTTTATAATCATTGGTCATTTTGCTACCTTTGCTAGTTTTCTATATATTTGCTATATTGGTACAGTAAGCAAACGAATTATGACCACCTTACAATACTTTAAAAGTATTCTACATGGGTCAGATATTTGATTTGCTGACTGTACCACAAACTTGTCGACTCGTTTCTTGACGTATCTTTGGAATTATAAAACTAATTAATACTTGACTTAAATACATTAATTTCGATTTTTACATTTTCAAGCGCGAATGAAAAGGAAGAGGAAATTTTAGCGTCCAAATTACTCCCTGAGGTTCCCTTTCCGTGTGATTAATTAATGTTAGCCTGATTAAATTCTCTTAAAGAAGTATAATTTTATACGCTTACCTTACTTTCGAACTTGCATAAATTTCTCCCTAGAGATGAAAAGTATGACGGCGAATGGTACGACTTCGGATTTATAAATTAAGGTTGATAACATATTTTTAAATGAAGCAAGCAGTTCCTCTGTTTTTAAATACAATGAATGAATGAATGAATGAATGAATGAATGAATGAATGAATGAATGAATGAATGCACTGTACTATGCACACAAAATTTAAAAATAATACACACTCTTTCACTTATAATATTTAACATTGTTATAACTTATAATATCTAACTTAGTCTTATCGCTTCCAAGCGATCTCTTCCATACAACCAGTGAAAGTATTAATACAGTAATCAATTTATGGGCATACGAAGAGGCCCATTGACATTCAGACTGTTTTTCAGTCAGACAAAATTTCAAAATGGACGAAGCATTACTTGAACCAAAAGTGTTACCTGTACTGTTAGTACCGGTACCAGACTCAGTACCGGTACTACTGGTTTAAGGGTTTCATACCGGTACTGGTTTAATATTAAGGGTACCAGAAAATACATTAAATAATATTTTTTCTTCATTCGAAGAAATATTTGTTCCTGTTTGACAGATTTAAATGATACCTATTCATAAAAATAAAAATTGGGAACGTCTCACCTGTATTTAACGAGTACTTTCATAAGGTACAGGTATGTATCGGTATTAGTACAGGTATTTGCTAACTATCGGTATCAGGACGGAACCTGTATACGAAGTACTGGTTCGCATTTTGGAAGCGGCATCCAGGTATCAAAATGGCGAGAACTACTAAGTACATACAATCTGTACTTTTGGTTTCGGTTCCAAACCTAAGTTTAAATTGATGTGTTACGGAACATTCTAACGTGGTTTCAATGATAATGACCCCATTTTTATAAGGTTCCTAATGAAATTAAAGCGTTTTATTCCAAGATTTGTCTTTTTTTTATGATATTGGAAGGCAAACAAGGAGACGGATTTCCTGATGGAAAGAAATTCACGCCGCCTAGAGACACCAAAGGTGGTAATGGTGCGTTGCCAACCTAAGGCCAGGATGTTAGGCCTCTAGCAAAAGTAAGTTTACCGGCTACCTTACCCTCCGAACCGGAACACGTCATGACGTTATGGCGGCAGGAATAGGTAAGGCGGTGGTACCAATCCGGGCGAGTCGCTGCTAAACTCTACCACCTAGTCAGATGTCACGGTGTTAGTGACTGTAAGCCTGTGCTCGCCTTTTACGAGCTGTCTGGCAGGAAGGCAGATGGTCTATTCTACAAAGGAGCCCGGACCAAAACGGGGAAAATTATTAAATTATTTTTCTTGGACCTTACGTAAAATCAGCGCCTTTCAGTTTTACAATAACATGGTTGGATTAGTCATATAGAAAGTAGATGGTACAATTAATTAAAAATAGGACTTTATCAGTGAGTCCACAAACTATAAAGACTTATGTATGAGTGAGTCTCTCCTATTACGTGTACCCTTAATTTTTGAGCTTGCAGAAGTAAAATCTTTTTCCTATATTTTTTATAGAACAGGAAACAAATTAGCAAATGGGTGACCTTATGGTAAGAAACCACCACCCACAAACATGCTTATTACGAGCTGTCATATTAATTAACGCATGGACGTATATGAGGGGGGGGGGTTAGGAGTCCGGACCCCCCATTCATATCCATCTTACTTGTCCAAAAAAAATTACTTTGTTACTTTTGAATAAATATTGCAAATAACTTTTTATTTAAAGACACCTACCTATATAATATAAAGGCTATACTTGCGTGTCAGAGTCGCAGGCAATGTTAAATTTGTAAATTATGGTTTAATTGACGTGTGAGCTATTTTTTTATTCTAGGCACGCCCCCCCCCCTTGTCAAAGCTATAGCTACGTCAGTGAATTAACGTAAACTAAAATACTCCCAATGTTTAAATTATTTTTCAGAAATTACTCATTTTCAAAAACTACTGTAATAGACTGGTTAATTTTGCTTTACATTGTAGCTGCAGAGATTATTAAACGTTGGTGATAATTCTGCGAATTTTAATACGGTTGTTACTCCAGTAGGTACACAGGGCAATGACCATTTGCCTTTGATAATTCTTTGTTAGTAAGATAGGATCCAAGTGAAAGATGTATGCATTATTAAGTGTAACTGAAAAACTCCTAGTAGGATGTTGATAAACATTTTTGTAGGATCATTTCGTAAACATTTTGCGATCTTTCGATAGTTCAGTGCGTAGAACACTTATTTTATTGGACGTCAACAAGTCGAATGTGCCCGATGGTATCCCTTCGATTGTTCTCAAAGTTTGTGCCCCCGAGTTGGCACCGGTTTCAACGTGAGTCTTCAGGCTCTCCTATTCATCAGGCATTGTACCGAATTCATGGAAGACCGCTTTGGTACACCCGATCCCTTACTAAAATAGGTAACCACTCGGATCCGTCCAATTACCGGCCCGTAGCTACAACTTCCTTGTTTTCCAAAGTTATGGAATCCTTAACAAACTACCAGCTCTTAAGGTACCTAGAGGAGCATAAGTGGTCGTTCAGCTGGTGATCTTTAAGTTTACTTAACACACCGATGGGCGCAAGCAGTCGAATGCAAGGGAGAAGCATTGGCTGTCAGTTTGGACATAGCGAAAGCCTTCGATCGGGCGTGGAATAAGGCGCTTCTGTCAAAGCTTCCTACTACGGTCGTCCTGTGAAATTATGCAAATGGATCACTTGTTTTTTGACAGCGCGTAGCATCATGGTCGTTGTCGACGTATGTGCTCGAAGTCCAAGCTTGTCAATGCTGGTCTTCCCCAAGGCTGTGTGATTTCTCTTACTCTGTTTCTTCTGCATATCAATGACATGTTGCAAATTAGTAATACTCGTTGCTATGCAGATGACACTACCGAGGAAATCTTATGCTTTGGCTGGCATAATATATCTCGGGAACATGTCGAGAGCCGGAACCAACGTGTGTCTAAAGTTGACAATCTTTTGTCTGCAATTTCATTTTGAGGGCAGTAGAATCTAGTGCAATTTAACCCTAGCAAGACACAAGTTTGCTCGTTTCCGCTAAAAAGACTTCCTTTGTCACATCTCCTCGATTTGAGGGCGTTTCCCTAACAGCCACAGGCTGCATTGGTATACTCGGCGTTGACATTTATAGTGATGTTTCATTTCGTAGCTTCTAGACGCTCAAAGCACCGCAAACCGACAAAGTCGAATAGGTTTACATGACGCTTAAGTTACTACACATTAAACAACGCGGATTCCCCTACTATTAGCGATTTATGAACATTGGTATGGCTCAAGGTGGAAATCAAGCTCAAGTATCTAAAGGTGGTATAGGTGTGGTATATCTTTCAAATAAAAAAGTAACGTTGCTTATTCTCAGAAACTTAGCATAATCATAAAACAGAAATCTAACAAACAATAGAAGTAAGATTAGGATGCCTTAAGGTGTAATTATTTCGAGGAAAAACATAACGTTAGATTTTTCTGAGAAAGATTTCGCATAATTCTGCAACCGAAATCTAATACACTTTTGAAATTTATTATAGAATGGAGCAGAATTAATAGATGAAGGAAACATCGAAGAAGCAATATCGATAATAATAAATGCGGTAAATTTATTTTACGAAGTCTCAAGACCGCCGCATCGAGAAACGAACATCGCTCAAGAATCATTAAGATCATGTTTTGCGACATCCGGAAACATGTACGTATTACGTAGGGAATGATCATTAAAAATTATAATTCAATATCGATAGTTGGGATTAGGAAAATAGTGATGTTTAACTAACTTTACAATTCTACCAATCAAATCGTTTTCAAAAATCTATCTAAGATAAGAAATAGACCACGCACCTACTCTATTTTTTTAATGCTTAGCGAAAAATTCTTAGTTTCTTTGGTAATTAAAATTCAATCCAGTTCGCAGAGGCAAAATAACATAAGTCAGTTATTTTGTTTTTTAAATGCTACATGACGAACTTGAATGATTTTTGGTAAAGTACATGCTTTTACACGCAATAAAACGATTCTAAAACGTGGCTTATTGTTAAAAATTTAAACTTTTACGGATAGCTAAGTCGAAAGCTATAGACTCAGAAAAAACTTTAAAGAGCTAAACTTTTTTAAATTTATTCAATACATCCATGAACGTAGTTTTAAAACGTGGCTAGTACTATACGCGTTGAAGTAAACGTCTGTTAGAACCTAAATACCATTTTGAAAATCTGTCTTAATTGGTATTATAGATACCTAGTACACCAATACTAGGCTGATGACGTCACTATTTTCTTTTCGCGAACTAACTATGGATTTAAGATAGTATATAGTATAAACCTAGATCATTCTTATTGTGTATTTCGCGTAGAAAACTAAAAAATATAAAAGCTGTAGTGACGTTTTTTTTTTGGTTTGATCACCAAAAAAGTATGTTGACGTAAATATATAAGCCCCAGAGCCGCTGGCACGTTTTTGGGTTAAATTACTTTAGTCTGATTTGGTTCCAAATACTATCCCGAGTCTTATAGGGGTAATTCATCCTAGGGTAAACCCAGCAACGTGCAAGTGGTCCTTAATGTATTATAATATTTAACGCAGAGACATCAAATAATAAATTAATTCACGATTAAGATAATGAAATCTTAGAACCTGTCCCGAAAGGGCTTTTTACGGACGTATCCTCGCGTGCTTCAATTCATATAGCGTCCAGATATTTCGTATTAGAGGCGTGTTACTATGCAGAGATGGAATTGAATAGCGTCCTTATTGATTCAAATACAGCAGCGTTGACAAAGTAAACAATTGACGGAGACGTCTATAAATGATAAAATAAAACATATCTATAAAGTCACCTCGTTGGTCGAGAGGCTAGCATACACGCCTAACTACATCGACCAACCGCGAGGCTCGGGTGCAATTCCCGACGGGGGCAGGCATTAATGTGATGAACATTTAGATGTCTGCAAATCTGGGTCTGGGTGTTTATTAAATTTATTCTAGTATCTATTTAAGTATTTTTATGTATTAGTATCGTTGACTAACACCCATAGCACAAGCATATAATTTGCTTACTTTGGGGTATAAAAAAAGTCGAAGGTTTAACGTGCATTCAATTCTAAAGCATCCGCATTCCTTCAAGTAGATTTCATAATTTTATAGTCGCAATACAAGAATCCATTGTATGGTATCTGTGTAAAAAAATCTGTCCTATTTTATTCTTTTTTCCTACTTCGTCATAAAAAGTTTCTTAACGAGGTTATCACGCTGCATTTTGAACCAAACACACTTACTCGCAACGGATTGGCACGTAGTTTTGATTTAGAACTTTCAGAACTTCTGAAAGTGGTAATAGCACGTAACTTGTACGAGTGAAGAGACTCGAACTCGAACGCGCGTATGTCGCCGAGCGAGTAAGCATATGTGTAAAACGCCTCTTCCGGACAGGCTCATTAGGCCATTTGCTCGTTCGTGGTTAAATTTATAAAGTTTGAAAAGGATTAAAAATGTAACCCTACATTAAAAGAGAATTCGAGACATAAAATTCCCAAGGACGAACAAACTGTATATTATAATTTGCGTTACTATAAGATTATTATTAAGATTATTTTATTTTATTTTATTTAGTACTTTCCTTTTACGGGTTGGCTGGAAGAAAATTATTTTATTAGAGATAAGCTCGCCTTTTGTACTTTGTTTTTCTTTTTACTTTTAAGTATTTTTTTGTATCTAATATCAGTTGTGTACAATAAAGAGTTAATATAATATATAATATATTATATTTGCATTTAAAGTTGTTATAAATTAAAGTTATTGTTATAAATAAAAAGTTATAGTATGTCTCTGTTCTTATTTCAACTTGAGTTTATTACCCATTTATTACTGTTTTATACCGTATTATGTAATTAATTACCGCCGAACCTCAGAAATTACATCTCTTTGATCTGTCAAAACAGACAATGCCACTCCAACGTCAAAATACAATATTTGATGTAATATTACGTATTATATTATTAATAACCAACTCTCTGAAATTATGACAATTAAATCCCGAATATCCTACACAAAGCTCTCCTTCTTGACATTTTCAAGAAATTATTTGCTAAAGGTAAGAAGTACATTCATTAGAGATAACGTTCAAATGTTCATTGATAACTAGCAATCCGGCGAGCTGTATAGCGTCCGTTTTGTTTTATTTAACATTTTTACATTTTACTTTCATTAAGGAGTATTACTAGGTAGAGTCTCGCAGCGACTCGCCCGGATTGGTGGTACCGGTGGTCCGCCTTACCTATTCCTGCCGCCATAATGTCAGCGCTTGCAATGGACGTGTTCCGGTTCGGATTTTAAGGTACCCGGTATGTCTTACTTTTGCTCGAGGCCTAACACCATGGCCTAAGGTTGGCAACGTACCATTACAACCTTTGATGTATCTAGGCGGTGTGAATTTCTTACCAGCAGGAAATCCATCTGCTTGTTTGCCTTCCAATGTGTATATATCACTGCATAGTGTAAAGCAGTCACTTTCTGTTGTCTGTTCCTATGTTTGCTTCGATTTTGAAACTACGCAACGTATTTTAATGCGTTTATTTAAAGAGATAATGATTCAAGAGAAAGATTGATATGTACAATGACATTTAAGTTTGTACAGTCCCTGCGAAGATATAACAGACTGCTAGTTTCAGTTATTTTATTAAATGTGTTTTGTTATTTAAGCGAAGAAGAATGGAAATCATTTTTTTCTTAGTGAATGAGCAGGCAAACGGGTGCAAGTGTCAAGATGGAGGGACCAAGTCTCAGATTTCAATAACGTATGTCAAAAATTCTACCTAAATTCTACCATTTGCTACCTTTGCCGAATAAAAAGTACTACATCAAATATGTTTTTTTACCAAAAAATGTTAGTCGTAATGGACTATTCTAATAGTGGAATTTTTTAAGCCACTCGACTTACTCTACTTAAACTCTACTGTAATATCGCCTTATCGTATCTGTGGTCTAGCGATCCGGGTGTTGGACTTGACTGCATGAGGTCCCGGGTTCGAATCCCGGGTCGGCCAACAAAAGAAAATTGGATTTTTCCAATTTTCTAATAAAAAAATGTTGGTCGGCATTGGAAATGTGCCCGGTTGGCGATAGGCTTGCCACCTATCACATTGTGGGACTAAGTGTCTTCGGCTAGTCGTGGGCGCCTTGGTTGTACCTCTGCCTACGTCTTCGGGGATATGGGCGTGAAGATACTTTCTACCTTAATAAAATGAAAGTAACGGAGTCCGAAACAATTTCAAAAACATCGTCTAAAATAGTTGACGTCAAGATGGAGAAAAACATTGCACATTGTGATGAGGTGCAACTTTTTAGCAAAGTTAGCAAATGGTAAAGTTCAGGTAGAATTTTTTTATGCATTTCCTATTAAAATCTGAGACTTGGTTCCTCCATCTTGACGTTCGCCAAAGTGGGTAACCTGGTGGTAAGCGATACATGTACAACGCCAGGGATATCACAGACGCGTTCTATCTTGACAATAGCAAGCAGGCAAGTGGGTTGGCGATAAGGCCGCTTTTATGTATCTGTAAAGTGTAAAAAGAGTAGAGTGTAAAGCGCATAATGTAAATAGTAGTACCGTATGTCTGTCTCCAAGTCATAGCGTGAACAAGATAAATAGGGTTCCAAACATACATACGGGTGTTATGGGTGTTAGTCAACGATTCTAATACATAGAAATACTTAAATATACATACATACATATCTTCACGCCAAGTCCCTTACGAGGTAGGCAGAGAGTATCGAGTGCCAGACCTCACGATCCTGACAAACCTGTCTTGCTTCCTTTACTTTCATAACCCTTTTCATACAAACACGCCGGTTTCGGAGACTCTTG
>NJDC01003777.1:29934-50199 GCA_002245475.1 Calephelis virginiensis
CTACGGAAAATCTGTGGTGTAACGCTCGCTGACCGCATTCGTAACAGTGAGATCTGAGAAAGAGTTGGATTGAAAGTAAGTGTTGGTGTTAAAATGCGAAAGTGCATGCTCCGCTGGGTCGGTCATGTGGAAAGAATGACAGATGAAAGATTGACAAAGCAGATATACAATGCGAATGTGGATGGATGTAGGTACCCGGGGAGACCAAGGCTGACATTTCACGATCAGATCAATCGGATATTATCCGAGGGTGGTGTCAAGAGTCTCCGAAACCGGCGTGTTTGTATGAAAAGGGTTATGAATGTGAAGGATCGAGAGGTCTGGCACTCGATACTCTCTGCCTACCCCGTAAGGGACTTGGCGTGAAGATATGTATAAGTATATTTAAGTATTTCTATGTATTAGAATCGTTGACTAACACCCATAACACAAGCATATAATTTGCTGACTTTGGGGTTAGATTCAATTCGTGTGACTTGTCCTGAGATATTTATTATTTATTATTATTATTATACTCGTATTATTATTATATATTAATAGCGCAGTCTGCCGAATCCAATGTAAGACAGTCCAAAATCAACCACTACTTACAAATAAAAAAATTATTAAAAAAAGACGTGTGGCACTTGGAGACTGCCAAGGTAAAGCTATTGCATAAGCAGGCATGAGTTTCAGATTGCGGGGCGAAGAGGGTGATTACGCATGCGTAGTAACGCGTAGAGGCGTACCAGGCGTACCTAGTAACTAAAGAGACAAGCGTGCTCAAAAAGTCACTAAAAGTTCTGCTATTCATCGATAGATGGCAAAACTAAATAGTATCACCGCTGTGCCGTTCGAAGTGGGAGGTGATAGGTTATTTTTGTTACGGAATTTCTGGACTCGGTCTCCACAATCAAAGCCCGCGATAGAAGCTATACAATAGCTTATAAATAATTTCCATTGGACCAAATAGTAAATCTAAACAATTCTCAAATCCACCACAAACACCTCAAAAAACACCACAGAAAATTTCATCAAAATCGCTCCGTCGTTGAGGAGGAGTTCAGTCTGGCACACTAGAATTACATATTATATCAAAATAAGTATTTATTTATTTATCTTATGTATTCATTGTGATTATTCAAATTTGTTTTTTTAGTCTCCACTTAAATAATTCCATTTAAACTCACTTAAGCCTCTCAATTTCGCTCTTTAGCGACATGTTATTCTCTGTTAATTGAGTTATTCTCTGTTGGAGCAAGGCCATTTGCTTTTCTTCACCACCTCTTTCTGGAACTTTTTCAGGTGGTTTGACGCTATTGTGTAAGAGAATATGAACCTGGAACAAGATTACATACTTAAAAGACCTGACTGTACCGCATACATTAACAAACACCATTTGAATAAGATAACACTAACAGTAATAAAAAAAGAGTGGAGAATCAATCCATTGGTACAAGGAAATTGGCAAGAAAATATCTGGCTACAAAAAAAAAAGAATGAACCCCACAATGTCGAATCGAATTCTGAACCAATAACATCAGAATCAGAAAAAAATTTAACTCTCACGGACCATACAAGTTGTAGTTGTGCGTTACGAATTTTTTTTAGAACTACCAATGGTGTATCATGTTATTAGTTGTGAGTATGTTTTAAACAGTGTTTAGCTAAACACGCGTCTCAATATTATTTATGGTAAGTCGGTAAGTATCCATATAAGAAAATTACATACACTGCGGTGAATTTTACTCTTTTTTGGGGAATTCATGTACAAAAATTACATACGTACATGAGATTAGGTAGCTTTGTGTTTTATCCTCGAGTCGTATCAGAGCTTGAGAAGGATGTACGAATCATATTAAATAATGATCCGTTGGAATAGGTAATGCTTTGACGACACGCAAACTCTGGTTTATGAGAGGCGTAAAATTTCATGGGATATGGGTGTGTTCTTTAATAGATATTGTTTTTTAGAAGAAAATAGATGAGGCGCAGTAAAACTGCAAAAATCGTCAAGGACCACGTCGTTGAGGTACACAAAGATGATTATATACTAGCTGTGCCCGCGATTTCGACCGCGTGGGATAAAACAAAAAAATTTTTGTTAAGGGGTAACTTATATAAGCCGCAGCCCGCAACAAACCCAGTCAGACTGACATATATTTGGCTATATTAATATACCTTATATATGTTACGGTAAATGTAATCAATGGGACAATGTCTATAATTACCGGTAATTATAGATAATTACCAACAGACATGGTAAATGTAGTGAACTATGCACATTTACTAGTAATTATATAAAACTTCCGCACGACCGTGGTAAATGTTGGTATAAGCTTTGGAATGGAGAGCGAACGGCGCAAGCGTGGCGCGAGACGAGTGATACTTGCAGCCGCACACGTCACTGTCATTTGCTAGCGTATAGAGCGATTGAGAGCAGTCCGTTGTATTTTCGTTGCAGCAGTAAGGAAGAAGTATAGCTGTTTTGAGTTGTATTGTGAATTTTAAGCTCAAGAAACGAATTCGGTGTCTGCAAAGAACGATTTATCACAATTAAAGAAGTTCCAGAAACTGATATAACTCTGAAAAAATGAGCTTGTAAGGATTCGAATTTAGGTGGACAAGGTTTGCAATTGCACTTCAGAATGCAATTCAAATCGTTGCAAATGCACGAAAACACAAGTACTTGGCAATTCAAACATAAATAAATAAAAGATAAGGAATTTGAAGATTAAGTAATTGCATTTCAATTTGTTAATTCTATAGGATTTTCTTTAAATAAAATGATATTTTTTTAAACCTAACATGAAGTTAGGTTTCTAGATATTTGACTTGTTAATTTAATTACAATATATTTTATGTTTTGCAGAACCAAACACAAGGTTTGATCTCTTGATACTCGTATTTGAGAAGTATTATTGTTTGGCTGATGCTGTTAGGTGTTGTTTGTTTATTATACTTATAATTAAGACTGGATTTGTTTTTGTTTTAATAAACATTTGAATCCGATGTTTGATTTCATTATTTACTACATTTACTATAGGGGTATGATAATTTTATAATTAATTACCGGTAAATGTGATTAATTCGATTAAATCGGTATCGGTATATTATGTAATTACACGGGCACTGGTAATTATGCATAGTTCCCGATAATTGTACATAATAACCGCACTATCCACATTTACCGTAACATAGACATTCATACACTAGTATAAATAGTAAAAAGTGGTTACTTTAAGATACTCTATTGACTTGATCGTCTCTGTGGTCTAGCGGTCTACATATTGGATTTGACTTCAGATATCCCAGGTTTGGGTAACCAAAAGAAAATTGGGTTTTTCCAATTCTAATAAAAAAACGATGCTCGGGATTTGATTTTGAATCCATTTGGCCACCATGCCACCTATCACATTGTGGGACTTAGTGTCTTTAGCTGGTTGTGGGTTGTGCCTGTGCCTACCTTTTCAGGGATGTGGGCGTGAAGATACTTTTTTTTATTTCGCTATGAAAGTAGCCCAAGTTACTCCTTAGATTAGCTTAAAGTATCGCGACTTGATCAGGAAATGGCATTCAGTTCTTGCAGGCTCTACTACGCTTAAATTATTATGAATACAAATCCTGCCAAATTCTTCTTTTAATCATAATCTTTGGAGTCTTATAATAATCGCAATGATACTTTACGAACACAACTACTCCAAAATATGTTTAGCTGTTTTTAAATTTATCCTTAAAAATAACGTTTATAGGATAAATGGTGTAATTCTGTTTGCGAAAACTAGAATAAACTAAACTCAAATTAGTACTTACACTCTTATTAGTCGTAAGTTCAAGGTAATCTTAATCAACCTGAAACTTAGCTAAGTTTTATTAAGAAACTTTTATTGTTTAAGTAATTTATAAAACAAAAATGTACTTCATAAACTAAAAATTCAGACAGTATAGTTTTGCAGTAACAGAATTACCACCAAAGTATCCATTTTAAATGAAATATACCTTTTCTCTGGCACAATTCAATTCCCTTGCAAGTTGTTCGGCATTGTGTTCCGCTATCGCTTGTGATTGTTGGGCATCCTTTAGTCGCATTTGAGTGGCCTTCAACAAATCTGGGATGGGCGCCAATTCTTGGAGTTTCTCTTGGAACTTAATCTATAGACATTGGTTTAGTTTAAACTAATCTTATTAGTTCGTCTGTCAGTATGCAAATATTTTTGAACTAGTTGTTCCTAAATGATATGTCAAGTCTACATATTATATAAAAGAAAATCGTGTTTATCTAACAAATAGTGTAACTTAAGAAATTTTGGCTTGGCTGAAAATTTATATGGACTTAGTCTGGAACTAGGAAACGGACATTGGATATTTTTTACTCCGTTTAACCGTGAGGAAACTAGGAAAAACAACATTTTAGTTTTTCCCATACAAACTGTCTGTCTACATATATATTAAAAAAAATCACGTTACTTACACTATCGATAATAAGAAAGGCTGAGCCGATGTAGCTAAAAATTTATAGGGACGTAGCCCGAAACCAGGAGGCAGACATAGAATAATTTTAATGGATAATTTTTCTCCGTCCATTCCGTTAGACTGTCAGAAAACTAAGAAAAATAATAATTTAGTTTTTCCCCTTTAACTGAACGGTTGGAACGAAGTTGCCAAAACAGCTAGCTATTTAATATAATATTAATTTGGATTTGATAATAATTGTTATCTTAGAGATTTAATTCTAAATCCAATATGGCGGAATTCCAAAGTACAATTAGTTTTACGCACGTCAAAAATAGCATTAAAAGAAAGCACTTGATCACAGAGATAAGAATAAAAATATTAAATTCGAACAACGGAATACAAAATCAAATATTTTCAATAGTAGGATTTATTCAAGCTAAAGAATATTAACTATTAGTTTTATAAAGGCAATGAAACAAATGGAATTTCTTTTGTAAGAAACATAATATACGTTTAGCAAACAAAAGAAGAATTAGTAGTTATGAATAGGTGGATCCTGCCCGGCAGCTCGTAAAAGGTGAGTATAGGCTTACCGTCACTAACACCATGACATCCTACTAGGTGGTAAAGTCTCATAGCGACTCGCCCGGATTGGTACCACTGCCTCACCTATTCCTGCCTTCATAACGTCCTATGCTTGCCGTTGACGTGGTCCAATTCGGAGGGTAAGGGAGCCGGTAAACTTACTTTTGCTCGAGGCCTAACATCCCGGCCTCAGGTTGGCAACGCACCATTACCACCTTTGGTGTCTCTAAGAGGCGTGAATTTCTTTCGACTTCCATTATCATTAAAAAAAAGATCCGACCTCTTTTGTCTCACAATCTCTAGAGCAGTGTACTTGTTTCGAAGAATATAAAAAAAACTAAATTTTAATGATTCAAAAGTTCTCTCCCATTATGAGCGCGCTTAGACTATGATTGAAATCGTGGTCTATAAAAATATGCTAATCTAATGCAAATCTGCTAAGCGTGTTGTTACTATTAGGGTCAAGTTTGAATAATTTTAAGGTCACCTGGACGATCACTGTGCCATATTTAGCAGAATTATTAAATACAAATTCAAAAGTAGTAGACAACATACTAACTCACAGGCGGGAGAACGCAGAGGTGTCTCCGCGTTACTTATTCCTGGCGCCATCATGATAGTATAATGTCCCAGTGCGAAGACAGAAGCTAAAACCCCAGTGCAAAGACAGCGACACATATAATGTCAAGATGTAATATCTTTAGGTCACTAATATCGCCTCTGTGGTCTAGCGGTATAGGTGTTGGAATTGACTGCATGAGGTCCCGGGTTCGATTCCAGGGTCGGGAAACAAAAATAAAATTTAGTTTTTCCAATTTTTCTAATAAAAAAACGTTGCCCGGGATTGGATAAGTGCCTGATTGGCGATAGGCTTGCCATCTATCACATTGAGGGCTTAGTGTCTTCGGCTAGTCGTGTAGCTTCGTTGCCCTGGTTGCGCCTCTGCCTGCCTCTTCGGGGATATGAGCGTGAAGACACTTTTTTTTCATAAGGATAGGCGTGTGATCGTTTGCTGTTTTATCACATAAAAACCCTACATTACGTAACAGTTTCCGTCTAAATGCACTCTCAATTATTATCTGCAGCTATGCTATAATTCTCTCAAAATTGCTAACACCTATATACCTACTTAATATCGATAATGACAAAATGTAAATGTTCGACAACCCCGATAAAACCCATCCGTTATCTAGTTAACAACCATCTCGATCACGTCAGTTTTCAAACATACATACACCCACGCACACATACACATACACACACACACACATACACATACATTCATCATGTTTAGTATTTTAGAATAAGTTAGAACACAAAATAATTCCAAAGGGCAATTTGCGCGTTCCTGGGTTAACTATTCAATAGCTTCGCGGATTGCAATATTTAACTCTGAGTTATGTTCTAATGCAGGGTTAAATCACCCTATACGGCAAGTTAACTCAGGATTAAATAATTTAAGCCAGGAACGCAAAAGGTGGCCGAGTAGTGAGTTTCTTTACCTTCACTTTTTGTATTTCTAAGTTGATCTGTTCGCTTATTCTTGTGTTATCCATATCCATCATGTCCATTTGTCGTCTCTGCTCCTCAACCAGCTGCTGGGCTTGAAGGTACTACAACACAGTGTTTAAAAGCAACCAAAATTCTAGACTCCTGTTTAACTAAACATTGTCTAAAATTTACACCCTTACAATAACAAATCACACGTCGATAACGTTGTATCATTGGAGCATGTCTTTGGTTGAATTTTTACAGTATTCAGTCCTAAGAGCTTAAACAGTGCTTAGTAAAACATGTGTTCAACGAGTGTTAAATTTTTTTGTGATAAGATAGAATATTTTTTTATACTGGATTCGATCCGTTACTTCTCAAAAACAAACATTCATCTTGCTTACGTACATACTCGTATAGTCCACATATGTACATTTGTTTATTTAAGCATGCGTATCTACACGCCAACCCCCATTGCATGGTACGTAGAGAGAATCAAATATCAAATGTCACGAGTAGCCATAGCTGACTATAGTAGCTTTCACTAGATTTATGATTATTTTCAAACTATCACCCCAGTTTCGAAGACTCTGACACCACCCTCGGATAAAGATCCAAAGCGATTTAGTTGTGAAAGTTGACGAGATATATTAAATATGATAGTATATATTAAAGCATCCATATTAGTAATGTGTTTCTATTTTGTCAATCTTTCATTTGCCATTCTTTCCACGTGATTGAAACCGATGCGTTTTCTCATTTTTAACCGTCATTGAAAAAGAAGGAGGTTGTATTTTTTATTCCTATATATTTATATGAATGTTAATCGATTTCTTCGTCGATTCTGAACCGATTTTAATGTTTTCACTTATTTGAAATAACACTCTTCCTATTCCCACCAAGTCTGTCCAAATTATCAGTCTGTCTCTAGAAAATATTTGTTTGTTTATTTATTTTTACACCAACACTTTCATACATGTGTTACTTAATACCATATACAAACTATCGTAACGGTTTACTTTATGTTTACAAACAATGAAAATGCTAACCATACAGGGAAAAGTCGCAATCTAATTATTTTGTAATTTTTGGTGCATAATAAAGTGTATTTATTCAATCATTAATTAATTCATTCATTCTAATAAAAAAATATCTGTTCATGAATTATACAAATTCCCGCTTCCTAATAAAACTTACGCGCCCGTTGATCTAGTGTGTAACTTCAGTTTTGCTAACAAATTTGCTTTATTAAAATTATTCCGGTATATATTCAAATATATGTATTAGTTGACTCTTTAGTTAACCATTGTGAGATCAGAAGCATATAATTTCCTTATTATTACTTAACTATTCCTGCTGCCACAACGACAGTGTTTCCCGTTGACATGTTCCGGTTTGGAGGGTAAGGTAGCTGGTAAACTTACTTTTGCTCGAGGTCTAACATCCCAGCCTCAGGTTGTCAACGCACCATTACCAAATTTGGTGTCTCTAGGCGGCGTGAATGTCTTACCATAAGGAAATCCGTCTCCTTGTTTGCCTTCCTTAATTTTTTTTTAAAAAACATGCATACCTTGACTCTGTAATCCTGAAGCTGCTCATTTTGCTCCTTTGTCACTGTCCTCAATTCATCTATCTCCTCCCTCGCCTCCCTGTAACATTGCTTCAGCGCCCTGACACTGACTTCAGCTTCGAATGCTTGTTCCTTCGTCCCTAGCAGCATATTAGTATGCGTCGTCAAACCCTCATACTTCATCTCCAATTCCCTAAGTTTGTTTTGCACTTCTCGATGTTGGCATCTTTCTTTTTCTAATTCTTCTTTCTTCTTTAGTAACTCTGCTCTGAGCATTGCACACTGAAATGAAATAGGAATGAAAGTGACACAAAAATGCTAGCTACAGTGTGTGTAAGGTAGCCCACAGACTCGCACACGGTATAAATCCCGTCCAGAAGATTATCAACGCACCAGTAACATCTATAGAATTTAGAGGCGAAAGTATTCACTTACCATCAAGAGATGCGTCCTTCCAAAAGAGGCGAATAAGACGGCAAGTGTTATTTTTTTAAACAGTGTTCAGTACGTTGAATAAAAGATATTCACATTAAAAAAAAAACTGATTCCAATAACTTTTGTTTTTAAATATTATGATACGTTTACTCTTTTGATTATGTACTTAATAAAGTAAGTAAGTAAGTATCTTCACGCCCATATCCCCGAACATGTAGACAGAGGCACACCCAGGGCACCCACGACTAGCCGAAGAAACTAAGAGACAGAACTCACGGAGTGATTTAAAATCGCGCCCGCGGCAGTCGCGGTTCTGCGATTTATTTCAAAACTCACGAGGCGGGTAATTTTTGCGCCGCCCGCATGATTAACGGGCAGACGACCGCTCGCGGGAACCGCAAACAACCGCAGGCGTTGCGGGTAAAAATCGCGTCGTGAAACGTGATCTTACTTTTTGAATATAAATCCACATTCTACGGAATCTGCGGGCCCGCAACCGCCGCGGTCGCGGGTAAAAACCGCGCCGTGAGTTCTTAGCCTAAGTCCCACAATGTGATAGGCAGCAAACCTATTGCCAACTGGGCACATATCCAATGCCGACGTTTTTTTATTAGAAAATTGAAAAAACCCACTTTTTCTTTTTATTGCCCAGTCCGGGAATCGAACCCAGGACCTCATGCAGTCAAGTCCGACAACTGAGACGATAAGTCGAGTACAGTAATTCTTTTCAATATTTTTAGTTAAATCAAGGAATGATCAGCTTAATAGGTAGATCATATACAGATGGAACATCTTTTTTAAATGTAATAGTTATTCCTTGTGGAGCAAACTAAAAGTGATAGGGGTTATTTTTTTGTTGTAGGTATATGTACAGTAAATGTACTATCCAAAAACTTGAACACCCATTTTGGGAGAAGATTATAAAATTAATTATACAATAAAATGAAGTCAATTATAAGGAGAGAAAATAACCAAGAAAAACGGTGTAAGGAAGATATATCAAATTCGTGTTAAATAATAACTTTCAAATATGGAACTTCGTCGAATAAATAACAAACTAAACAATTAAAAAACTTTATTAACTCTTATTCAGATGCAAAAAAATCAAATGTTAAGAGAAAAAAGTCCAAGGCAGCTAGATATACTATAAGACGTATATGAAAAAAAATACACTTCGAAGTAAGTAAAATCGTAGAGTAATAATTGAAACCAAATAATAAAAAAGAACTGTTATTCATATAAAAAATAATCCCGAATGAGAAAAGTCCAAGGAAGATAGATGTAACAAACGTCGTATATCAAACAAATACTTTGAAGTTAGTACCCTCCTAGAATAAATTTTAATAATTGATACTAAACAATAAAATATATATAAAAACTTTTGTTCATATCAGAAAAATCTAGTTTCGAGGAAGAAAAGTCCATAGAAAATAGATAAACCCAGACATCATAGTTAGTAACTTCGTAAAATAAATAAATAAAACTTAATATATAATGAAAAGTATAAAAAAAAACTCTTTAAATAACAAAAAGAAACCAAGAAGTAGAAAAGTCCCAAGGAAAATAGTTATACCAAACATCGTGTACCAAACAACCACGTACTACGCAGAAGAAAGTAACCTCGTAAAGTAATTAATAATTAAAACCAAACAATAAAGAAAAACGTTACCCTTTTCTATATAAAAAGTAAAATCCCAAAGGAAAAACTCCCAAGGAAGGTAGATATACCTAGCGTCGTATATAAAGCAACTATTTTGAAGAAAGTTACCTCACCTCTATACAGAGTTCATATAAATGAAATTGAATGAATAGTTGAGTAGGTGGTCTTTACCTCAGTGACTTTAGTTTTAAAGTTTTCTTCAGTTTGTCGAAGCACGATAGTAAGTCTTTGAACTTCCTTCTCAGCTGGGGTCTGTAAACACACGGGTATATAAATGTCACGTTTAATATTATCTTTACTTATAATAAATCTCTAGAAAAATGAATTCGGTATTTTAAAGATATAAAAAAACATGTACAGGTGACAAGAGGAGGAGCAGAACACATTTTTAGCATTTTCAGGAATTTTGTCTGTCTGTATATTTTTGTAGGTTTAAATTGTAAGATTCATCTTAGTTTTTCTATGGTTTATTAATGTCCATTATAGATTACAGTTCAGGTAACTAAGAAGCCGTGAGAAGCCGCCGTGACGAAGACTAGGTAATAGAATTTTGTGACAACTCTCCCTACCAACTCTAACGCCTTGCCAGTCAGTGCTTGCCAATTTTAGATCCCAGTTTTAGGGAATCAACTTGCACCAGAAACGTTCTGACTTCAACTTATAATGCTTAACTTGTAATCACCACGTTTGGTGTATTTCTTGACATAAGAAAATCCTTTATCTTATTTCACCAATTAGTCATGGTCACCGTATTAGTGTCACTCTTTTGGTGTGTTACCTTTCAAAAGCTGTTGGTAAGTTATCCCTTATATCTCTCTTCATCTATCCAATAATACTAATAAATTAAAAAAAGGTACACTTACAGGAGGAGCATTTGGGTTGCAAGGTGCGGGACATGGAGGACATACACCACACTGAAAGAAAAAGAAAATAGAAAAGATTCACAAAGATTAATCATTAGCTGTTCGTTAATCTCGCTAAAACTCGAGAACACTGGACCGATTTGGCTTATTTTAATTTCAAATTTTTTGTAGAAGTCCAAGGAAGTTCTGAAAGATAAACTGGAAAAAATGATCGTAAAAAAATCTAACTAACAGCTTTTGTCAATCGTTGCTTAAACGTCATTGGACATTTAAACTTTAGCTGCCCGTCAGGCAATAGAGAGACGGTAAAAAAGTTACTGTCTTCGAAAGAAGAAACCCTATCATAACAAAAGGAAACACTTACAGCTCTTGTCATTGGCGGAACCGGCGGACCTCCAGGCTGAAACAAAGTAGCAAAGTTAGTAAAATTTAATGGAGAGTACCTCAAGTGATGCTAAGCTATTTCAAAACGCCAAGCAGGATTTATATATTCATAGTAACTATTTAACATGAGTACGGTTTCGTTTAAAACCGAACTCATGACAAGCACCTGTGTACGCTTCGGTTCGATTTAGAAGTCGAAACCGAACTCATGTTAAACAGAAGTTATGAAGAGATAAATCGTAGATGAAAATTAATTGGCGTTTCGGAAACTGGGGCTGTCATCGAATGTATAGTACATGAGCATATACGTAAGTATTGACCGCCTCGTTGGTCGAGTGGCTAGCGTACACGCCTAACTAGACCAACCAACCGCGAGATTCGGGTTCGATTGCCGACGGGAGCAGGCATTTGTGTGATGAACATTTAGATGTTTGCATTTCCGGGTCTGGGTGATATTTATTCTAGTATCCTCTTAGTATAGCCCGCAGGCTCGACCGCTTAGAAGAGACTCTGCCTTATGGTGTCAACACCATGCTGTACTGCCGCACATCACGGGCTGTTTCTTGAGCCAACTGACCCCCGACCAGTTGACTCATAGCCCCAACACCCTTTTAGTTTTGCCAGAGGATACTGTAACCCTATTTGTTGTAAGGAGTTGACCTGGAAATTCTACTAAAATAGATGTAAAACTAATATAAGCTTTACACTTAAAAGTCACGATGACATTTTTTGGTCTAGTTTTTGTTTTTTAGTAGATGATGTTAAAATTTCTAACGACTAAAACCAAACCTAAAAATCACTCATTGGAGATAATTCTGCTGTTCACAAACTAAACTTACTTGAGATGCATGCTATCTTTTTCAAATGAAACAAAAACAAAAGAGATGGAACGTTTTAGACATGTCAGATTATTCCGAACATGTCAAATTGCGATGTTTTTAATCGACGTTTTCCGAGTGATAGACTAAACGCCTGTAAAAATGACGTGAAATTTGACAACACTAAGAGTGTTTTGTCTCTTTCTGTTACATTTGTTAAACGAAGACAGCGATAACTTAAAATTAGTTTAGTGAGTGCGCAACAAAATTACCACCATTGTCGCCCATAAAATAAACATGTCCCTACTGACCTCTTTGTCACCCATAAAATAAATAAACATGTCATGACTGACCCATTAATCACGATTCCGATTCACAAATCCACCCCAACCTTTAGCTTTATGACTTTTTCAGTGGTGTAAATAATTTAAAATATGTCTTTCAACGCAATAAACGGTAGCTGTTTTAAGGTCTCAGCACACATATCAACTCGGAAAGGGATCGTCACCGTATCGTCTTTCGCCAGGCGTCAACTTAACGTATGCACCGTGTAACCAAACAGTATTAGGAGCTCCTGTACATCAACTCAGCTAGGGCTAAATGACACCCCGCTTACGGTTCGCTGACCGTGAGCCTGTTCCGAGGTTACGATTCCGATTAGTGTGCGTTGCAGTATAGAGTTTCATAAAAACAAAAAAGAACGGCTCGAAGCGATATGATGACGATCTCTTTCCGAGTTGTTATGTGTGCCGAGATCTTTATGAGTCCGCCTTTACATTATAGGTTTTTCTGCAAATTTTATCTCGGTCACTAAATTGACTGATGGATAACCGAGCGTGTAATGAAGTGAGTGATGTTTGCATGAAGCAAATATGATTCATTTTGTTGACCGTGGTAAAACTAACAGCAAAACCTACCGTGTCTTATGAAAATAAATTTTCTGTCGAGTTATAGCAACATTGAGAAAAAGACAGCAGAATTTTTTTTAATAATTGAATTTCTTGTACAGAGTAAATCAATTTTGATAACATTTTGTATAATTTTGTTCAGTTGAAGTGCAGAAGTGATGTTGCCACCAAATCTCACTAAATGAGTTTGATTGAGGCCACCACTTTAGCAAAAAGCCTGATATGACTTTTAGGATGACCTATGATTAGTTTTGAACAGTTCAAGCCTGATTTTGCAGAATTGTTTAATCAGGCGGAAATTTAAACTTGACTAATGGCAAATGCTAACTCCTATGCCGAAAAACTAGAGATTTCACAACAAATGCTTACCGGTTGTTCAAAACACGTGTTCGGACCACCACCAGCACCACGACAGGCGGCTCCAGCTGCTTGCAACGTATCCATTTCTACACGTATATGACGAACTTCGTATTCCAAACCCACAAGTTGTTTTTCCTGACAAAGTTAATTGTCAAATCAGGTTTTTTCTATTGCAAGAGAAGTCTTATTTCTACCTTTTCTTACTTTATACACCGTTATAGAAATTCATTCAGACATGACCGAGTTTTGAAAGTTTTATCTATGAAACACATTTTTTTACTAAATAAACTTTACAAACAAATTTGGTGAGTAATTTCATTGCTCCAAATAGTAGCCAGCTGAGTTTGTTTCGCCAGATCTCCTTAGTGTGTGGCCGTGATTCCGATGCGGTGGTAGTTTATAAAAATTTCGACGGACACATTTATGGTATGGTCCTCAACATTTTTTTGATAATCTTATATGATATTCCCCGTGTTGATCCGGGCTCCTTCGCAGAATAGACCATCTGCCTTCCTGCCAGGCAGCTGGTAAAAGCCGAGCATAGGTTTAACGTCGCGAACACCGTGACCTACAAGGTGCTAGAGTTTTGCAGCGTCTCGCCCGTTTTGGTGCCACCGTCTTACCTATTCCTGCGGCCATAACGTAAATAAACTAGTAATAAAAAAATAAAAATAGCGCCCGACAATGAAAGCCGACTTGTAGCTACTGGTAACTGGGACTACGCGCCCGATTTTTTTTTAATTTTAATTATTTTTTTAAATATTTCCAACCGTCTGGACAAATATACCTAATCCCTTACATTTGAATTTGTCTTGAAAAACTTAAAATTGTACGTAATTATTTTTTATTGATAACCTATCAATTACTAACAATGCACATTAAATGTGAAATTAAAAACTCATAAAAAATCTTGCTGCTGATCTTGACAACATATTCATCAGCAACATGTTTTTACATACTACTAGCAGACAATGCCTTAACTCTGTAACATCTTTTTAATTCATATTCAGCAAACATAATATATTTTTCATTTCATTTAAAAGTTTGGAAATCCCTGGTGTATGCCATTTTTATTTAATTACTACATAAAAGTACATCTGCATAGTAACAACGTTTATTTCAATTGAAATAAGTACATGTAAAATCCATATTCCATATCCTGCATCCATATGCAGGATAAATCTCCGGGATTAATTATAAAATACCTCGTTAGCCGGGGATTAAGGATTAGAGACGGGATAGCATTCGCTGATAGCATATGGCGTTTGAATTGTTTCTTTTACAGGGTTTTGTTCCAGTTTTTAATCACTTTTGCCTCTTTTACTCTTACTCCTTGCACGAAAAGGGGACGTAAGGTAACACAAGTAAGCTTTCAATATTCACCAAAAGGGGTAAGATGGGTTAAACGGGGTGAGATGGGTTAAACGAGTAGAAATGGGTGAAAGGGGGTAATGTTTATTTTTAAATAGTAAGATAGCGAACAAACACGCAACTCCCCTGATGGCAAAACACTAACTGTGGCGTATTGACGTATGTAGGTACACTGTCTTTTAGCCCGGGGCTTAGGCCTAATCTGCAAGTCTTCCTGCTACTCCACCATTCAAACTGGAACACAACAGCGCTAAACACAGTTACTATGGCGATTATTACCTGGATAAGTTAGTGCTAGCACTCTACCGCCATTTTTTATCGAATCAGGCATTACTTTGCAGAGTATTAGATCCAGTGTGACTTGGAAGATTTTTCGCTATAAAATTTGTATGGAATCAACGGAATTAGCGACATAAAGGTTAATTCCATTCTATCACCAGGTGTTGGTACCATATGACCGAAGTTCATCTTACAAACTTTCCGGCATAAAGGTAGACGATCTACATTCAATACTAGCTTTCCAAGGGAGCTTCTTGTTATCCGTGCAGTTGGTGGTTTTCCAGGGTCCCTTGCCCTTTTTTTTAACTTTTAAATTCGCCCCGGACTTTCACAATTAATTCAAATCTAAAGTTTGCCATATCTATCTAGCCTGTTTAGAGTTGTAGCAAAACTAACGAACGAATGACAATAAATACGATAAATGATAATGGTATTGCTACGTCCGTGGACAGTAGTGATCACTTTCCATCAGGTGATCCACTTGCTACAACCTACAAGAGGCACCGGTGACGCGTCTATACAATTACAATTCTACCACAGGATCGAAACGCAGCCGCACACTGAGAAGATCCGGCAAGAAACTCAGCTGGCTTGTCTTTTTTTCTTATTTTAAAATATTTTTACTATAATAAATGTAATGATACATTATATTTATCAGAGATTGGCATGAGGAGCAATCAATCCCAAGCCGTCTTATCGACTAAATATTCAGCAATGGTATAATAACCCTTTTCATAAATTTATCAATTGGAAGTTCTTTCATATAATTGGGAAGTTTATTGTAGAACTGTATACATTGGCCCATGAAAGAATGGCTTACTCTGTAGAGACGAGACACATGCAAAGCAAGATTATTTTTATTCCTTGTGTTGACTCAGTGTATATCACAATTTCTTTTAAATGAACTTGAATTTCTATGAACATACAATAAATTTTCAAAGATATACTGGGATGCTACAGTTGGAATTTTGATTTCTTTGAATTTTTTCTCAGAGAACCTCTTGGGCCTAGGTTATAAATGTCAAGCGATACGAAGTTTGCTGGGTTGGCTAGTTATATATTAAGGTGACGCCTCTGTGGCGAGGCGAAACTTACGTCGAGTGCGATTTGGTGTTCTCTGTGGTGAGTTTTTCGACAAAGTTGGCGAAGGACGTGACAAGTGGTTTTGTTGCCCGAGTTCGGACTCTATTCGTGATCTTTTCGCGGAGGTGGGAGTTGGGAACTTTAGGTAGGGTTGTGACATGCGAAGGACGTGACAATTTATATTGTTTCCCGAGTTCTTCCTTTATTCGTGTTCTGGTCGCGGAGGTGGGCGGTGGGAACGTTTGTTAGGCTTGTCACATTCTGTGTCATTTGGAGGATTATTTGCCACAATAGTTACACTCTTTACTTTTATTTGCAAAATAAAGGTTTATTTCACATCTGTTATAATTGATTTCCGCAAAGTAACGCCTGTTTCAATAAAATAACAGAAACATTTTTAGACCAAAAGTATCATAGACGAGTAAGTACCATTCCCGACGAGTCACTGCTAACTCTACCGTCTAACAGGATGTCACTATGTTAGTGACGGTAAGCCTATGCTCGCCTTTTACGAACTGCGTGACAGGAAGACAGATGGTCTATTCTGCGAGGGAGCCCGGACCAGCACGGGGATAATATTAGTAGGATCAGTAGGACATACGTATGTCGAACATATGGATAGCTACACAAGCGACTAGAACCAACATATGAGACTACCCGAACATAATATCAAATCATATCGCCTCTAGGTCAGTTTAATTGTAATCTGTGTATATAAAAATGATTGTCACTTTTCGTTGTAATTTTATAACTCAAGAACGGGCTCACCTATCCGAACCAAATGTTTAGGTTTTTTTTGGATTATTTAGTAGATGGCTTATGTTAAGTTTGCCTAAGATCAATAGAGCGGTTCTTCATTTATTACATTTTTTGTAACAAATGAATTCAATTAATGGCGGATCATTTTTTTACTGGGTATTCAGTCATATTGAAACTTTTTTCAGATGGGAATTGTGCTGTCACATTGAAACTTTTTTTTTAGTTTTTTTTGTGTTATGTCATTCATGGTTCATCATTCAATATTTCAGTTTCTACGTAACGAAGCACGTATCGGGCCGCTAGTGAAGTATAAAAGCAGATAACATTTTGTTTCGATCATTCAATTAAATACGAATATGGAATGCGATCTCGTAATTCAGTACATGCAAAATCAATAATCCATTTAAAAAGCTCAAATTGTTCATTGTTAATTGAAACCGATATTATTTATCCAAACATACCATCTGTGCCATTAATCAGTGTGTATATAATGTAATGTATTTCTCGCTTTTTGCTGTAATTTCAAAGTTCTTTTTGAATTGATTAAGGCCAATATTAATACCGCCTCGTTGGTCGAGTGGCTAGCGTACACGCCTAACTACATCAACCAACCGCGAGGCTCGGGTTCGATTTCCGACGGGGGCAAGCATTTGTGTGATTAACATTTAGATGTCTGCATTTCCGGGTCTGGGTGTTTATTAAATTGATTCTGGTATCTATCTAAGTAAATCTATGTATAAGTATCGTTGACTAACACCCATAACACAAGCGTATAATTTGCTTACTTTGGGGATAGATTTAATGTGTGTAACTTGTCCAGGGACATTTTATTTATTTAATAACCTATCTAAGATAAGAGATCGTGACATTTTAGAATCAGTTGCCAGGTAACTAATGTGATTTTTCAATACGTAACCAAAATGTCTTAGCAGCAAATCTCCAGAAGACCTATCTTTACCTGTATTTATCTGTATTTTTTGCCGTAAGCCGTCACCATATTAATATTAAATGCAAAAGTTTATAAGAATTAATGGACGTTACTATTTCGCGCAAAAACTACCGAACGGATTTAAATGAAAGTTTACAGGAATATAGTTTATACCTCAGAATAACGCATAGGCTGAAATTCATGAACATTTTTTTCGCGAATTTATTTGCCATGATAAGAATTCTTGCCTCATTATGATAATAATACATGAACTTCATGAATATTAATTTGTTCTAGTTATGTTGTTTTTTGTCTTTTGTTATATAATCACCGCATACCGTCACAGAACAAAACAAGGATAACATGAGTATATTTTATTACAAAAAAACTAAAAACTATTATCCATTCAATTACACATTACAAAATCACGCATTATAAACATTAAAAAATGTTTAAGGTTACTGGAGCGTAGCCAAACTCGATTTAACTTTTGTAAGTTCTAATCTAGTTTTTTAAAAAATAATTAAGGTGGCGCAAGGATGGAAAAGGAACGATCTTCACAGCCTAACAAGATTTAAGTGGGGAAGTGAAGTATAAACAGAGAAGGGTTTCAAGTTGTATAAACATAGTTTTTCTATAATAATAACTCAAATTTTTTAGACAACCTTCACTACATCTAACAAAAATATCCACACTAAAAAATCGTGAATCAGATGGCAAAAAAGTATTTGTCATTTACCATAATCGTGAAAACCAACAGTAATTGAGTTACATTTTTGTGTGGGTATTTTTAGTAGATGTACTGAATCTAATCTAAGACATGAACACCTATTTTGGAAGGACCTCCATTATGTTACAGAGTTTAAAAACAGTCCTACCGTGATGTAGCATTAGCTCTATTATCTGTCTTTTCTCGATGAATGCAGAATCGAAGATTGGTTCGAAGTTATACATTGTTTTTTTATTACTTAGTTTTAGTAAAATTTTCATGTTTCAGAAACAATTACAAAACTAACTTATTGCAGGCTAGACGACTATAAAACATTACCCCCGAATTGTGTGTATTATTCTGTCTGATAGTTTATTACGTGATAGATCAGTCAGCAAGTGCACGGGTACTTTAGTACTTATTATTCTGTGGCACGGGTCTCATGATGGTAAGTTTAAAGCGTGGTCTATAGACACCATAGATATTCTGTAAATACAAAGTCAATGCTCTGTCCTGTGGCTAAGTTGTAAGGCATATTGTGCAAGTCCAATCCCTACCCTCTGGACCGGAACATGACAAAGACATGGTGACAGGAATAGGTATGGTCGTGAGTCCCCACCCGGGCAAAAAGTACAAGATTTCTTGTGATTGGATCAGTATTTCAAAATATTACAAAAAAAATAAATAAAGTAAGAAACTTTACATCTATCTCTAAGTAGACTTTAGTATACTAAGAGAAACATAGTAGTTACGTTTTTTTTTACTTTGTACTTTTTGTCGATAAATTTCGAAAGTCGTCAACTGCATATAATTTCAATTTTATGTTTTTTTATCGTAAATGACAAAATCTTAAAATTTTCATAAGTTTGTTACGAGTACACTATGTGACATAACTTTGAACACTTTTCAAACCACTTTAAAAAAAGTTATTGTTTTCGAGCATAGAGTTTTCATGGTATATATTAGTCAAGTTAACTACACCGATCAACCATGAGGCTCGGGTTCGATTTCCGACGGGGCAGGCATTTGTGTGATAAACATTGAGATGTCTGCCGGTTCTGGGTGTTTATTAAAGTTATTATGGTATCTATTTAAGTATTTCTATGTATGAAAATCGTTGACTATATTTCGGCCTTTCAGAGAATGCGTTCCTTGCACGTCGCAATTGAACTGACGACGTAACTTTATAATGGCGTTGCAGTTACTATAAAAATATTGTTGCTGGTTGTTTACCGTTTTAACAATTGATGAGCATTGAAACAACATTATTGTATCAATAATCAATTAATGTTATAATATTGTGCCAAACTGAGTGTCCAATAAATTGGTAAACAATATTTTTCTAAATCTAAACTGCTCTAATACAAGGTTATGTCAGCGCTTTATATTTATAGTGATGTGCTTACAATAACAGACAATAATAGTATCGTAATCTGTTCTTATACAGTTATACTTTATAAAATAATACGTTTTGTTTTTCTTTTTAAGTAGTTGAAAATAATGGACTAAGATAACTTTTATTAGATATAAAAATAAAACTACGACCAAACCGAACGCGCGAAAGAAAGTAGCATTTTTATATTTAGCTTGAAAATGGTAACCCCAAATGGCATTACTAGCATTTTTAT
>NJDC01003777.1:50212-66662 GCA_002245475.1 Calephelis virginiensis
ACAATATTTTTCTAAATCTAAACTGCTCTAATACAAGGTTATGTCAGCGCTTTATATTTATAGTGATGTGCTAACAATAACAGACAATAATAGTATCGTAATCTGTTCTTATACAGTTAAACTTTATAAAATAATACGTTTTGTTTTTCTTTTTAAGTAGTTGAAAATAATGGACTAAGATAACTTTTATTATATATAAAAATAAAACTACGACCAAACCGAACGCGCGAAAGAAAGTAGCATTTTTATATTTAGCTTGAAAATGGTAACCCCAAATGGCATTACTAGCATTTTTATACTTGATTAAAACGGTAACATCAAATCCTCCAAATGGCGTTTCGTGCGCATAGACCACGTTCTTAAAGTGTTTTCGATCTGTTTTATTTGATTACCCGGCTTTCGTTTAACCCTAGACGCCTAACCTTCACTTGCCCTCCATATACCCTAACCATTTGTCGATTCGACGAGTATTTTTTCGGGTGTTTTAATTTCAAGCAAGAATAATGTTTTTTGTTATGTGTTTCGCATATATCCCTAGTTTAATTATTATTCTACTAAATAAAACAATTGTTTCATGTATTATAACAAATTGTATTTATTTTATCACATATTTACGAATGCGCCTGTTTCTATGAAATCGCTAGAGACAACTTATTTTAAAAATATATATTTAAAAAAAAACAAAATATAGCATTTTCTTCTTTGGCAAACTTAAAAGATAGCACTATAAACTTCTATGAAACATAAAAAATAAAAAAAAACTCAAGCTCATTTTGTACAAAAATCAATTTTATGTTCCCCACATATCGCTACACTACATTTAGCACATGATGACTTAGTCATGCGTCTTTTAGTATATGAGCAGAGGGCACAGCTCTTTCTTTTTTTATTATTTGGTGCATTAGAAGCACTAGCAGAAGCCACAGCTTGCAAGTTACTGCTGGATTGTGGTAGACCTTCGTCATGCCTGAATCCTAAAATATCCGAGATCTTCTTCTTGATATGCGTTGGCATAGTACGAATTTCCACTCTGAGTTTTAGGGATGGTTCCTGTTCCTGTTTCAGTTTCTTCATGAAGTCACGATGACTAATCAATCTTTGACCTTGTATAGACGCATTATGGCAGTAAATTATGTAACTGTTGATACATGATATATTCATCATTCCATAAAATACGCATATTGGTTTTTCTGCTGCAAGACATTACGGAGCACATTTGGTCGAAGGCGTCAACGCCATCTTTTGTTTTATTATAAAACTCAATCATATGAGGTTTTTTGTTTCCGGTTTGACTGAGGCCTCCTCGTCACAAGAAGAAAGCATAAACCATTTTTGATGGCTTGGGTTTGTACGAGAGAAGTGTGATGGGCCCATCATACACGAACATTGAAGTATTTCCATTTTACGATTTCACTTATTATCTGATCAGTTATGAATCTATCAAATAACGATACTGGATCGACAATATCTCTTACAGTACGAGTCGGTCTTCTGGAAACTTGTACAATGTGTATTGCTGCAATTCTGTTCGAAGAACGCACGTTATTCGCTGTCCAAACATGTCGGGACCGACTGCGTACTGTGCCTCTTGAGAAAGATAATATACAAGGATCATTACCTGGACTTACTTCTGGAGTAGGAAGAGGTAAATGTGGTTCCAACACATCATCATCTTCTACCAATGCAGGAGAAACCCAATCTAGTATACCTTCACTGCCTGAAGATTCTTCTGTCAAATAATCACTTTCCACAGCGTCCACCTCCAGATTATCTTCAGTTTCACTAGTATCTAATAAGACCTCCAAAGCATCTAACATTTTAGCATCCTAACATATTCCTCTTCTAATAACAAACGGAGTATTTGACCATCAGGCAGTGATTGTCTTGAAGTCATGTTGGGATCTGCAAAAAAACACAGAAACATTTGATGCAAAATTATACACAAACCCTGAACATTCGTCGAAACGACGAATAAAATTGTAAAATCTCGAAAACTATTGTACTTACCCGGCGGGCCCGAGCGCCTCCCGAAGGAGCTCGGCAAACACTGTGTTGACAAGGAACGCTGTTATGGTGGTCACACGCGCCGATAAGAGATAGCGATATTTCTGGTTCGTGTTCGTCGAATCGACAAAGGTTAAGCGTCTAGGGTTAATGGACTGTTTCTGCTTTTCAAACTGACCACGATTCCTGTGCGCCTGTCTTATTCATTACTACACTACTCATTACTATTTCCTTATAAACACGCCGGTTTCTGATGGTTACGTTTTATACAAACGGAGCAATCGCTAAATTGGACTTCGATTGTGTTTTTGTGACTTTTGATGCATAATAATGCCTAAACGTGGACAAACATTGAAAAGTGGAGCCCGTGAGTTAATCATCAAGCTGAAAGATTACTTTGAGCCGGAGCGGCAAAATGGCAGACCCCTGGTACCTTTTGAACAAGTACAAGAACGCTTCTCTCAGGCGCTTGGAGTTAGCAAACGAACGATAACAAATATTAATAAGGAAAAGTTCGGCTCTACTGGCATGGAAGATAATATTTTACATACTCCGAAGAAGAAACGTAGAACTAAACCCGTAACAGATATTGACACCTTTGACGCCGATACAATCAGAAATCATGTATATGGTTACTATTCCAGAAATGAATATCTCAACAAGAAGAAGCTTTCGGCATCGTTAAAAGAAGCTGGACTCTTTAGCGGGGATGAAACTGCTTTAACCAAAATCTTAAAAGATATTGGTTTTTCGTATAAAACACAGACACAAGAAAAATTTTATTAGAGCGATACGACATAACAATTAAATTATTTTAAAATTAAAATTATTTTAAAACGGATAAGTTTTTTGAGAGAAGCAAAAAAATATAACTGGGATAATGTCGCGTTCATTGACGAGACATGGCTAAACGCCAATCACACGGTTTCCCGTTCTTGCACGGATGATACACAAGCGTTGACGTCGAAAGTACCAATGAGTAAGGGGGCTCGTCTGATAATATGCCACGCAGGTTCTGCAAAATACGGCTTTGTGGAGAACGCGTTACTGGCATTTTAATCAAAAACCACAAATGACTACCACGAGGAAATGAATGCCACGACATTTAAAGAGTGGTTCCAGAATGTGCTTTTGCCCAGCCCACCAGAGCCTTCTGTAATATTCATGGATATAAGCTAATAAAAAAGAAGAAATGGTGGCTTGGTTACAGGCAAAAGGCATTGACGCAAATATGCAGATGCTAAAAGCAGAGCTAATTAAATTAGTTAAAGAAAATAAAGTGGTAAATGTGCGATACAAATTGGTGAACTGGCTTTGGAGTACGGTCATCGCGTTCTAGGAATTCCACCGTATCATTGCCAATATAACGCGATTGAGCTAATCTGGGCTCAAATAAAAGGTTACGCCGCCCGCCACAATACATCCTCCCCGCCATACAGTACGAAAAAGGTGATGACCTTATTAAAAGAAGCCTGCGGGAAAGTCACAAGAGATGACTAGGCAAAGGTTGTTGAGAAGACTAAAAATCTGATTGTGGAACAAGATATCAGGATTGATTCTGTTATTAATAATAATATAATTATACGAGTAGGCAAAGATGATGATGAAGACACCACCTCCTCAAGCAAATCGAAGTCTAATTAATATTCTGTACGCACATTCAATTCAATGTACTTTATTGCATAGAAATACAGATTGTAACTTTGTAACAAAGAATAAATAAAACCATTTTATTATATTAATATTACCCTTTTTTGGATTCCACTTAAATAACTAAAATATAAATTTTAAATAATTCCGCCAATTTAAAACGAAAATAATCTTAAAAATAACGCGGCTTTTCATTTTGGAGGAACGGTAACGAACTCAGTGTTATGTTGTGCCCATCACTAGTCGTGACTAACAGACAGGTGTCAGGAACGCATTCTCTGAACGGCCGAACTTTAACACCCATAACACAAGCATATAATTTGCTTACTTTGGGTTTAGATTCAATTTGTGTAACTTGTCCAGGGACATTTATTATTATTAATATTTATTTAAACAACTTTAACCCAGTTTTGATCCCGGTCTGTTTGTTCATTGCCTCATCCCTTAAAATAAAAATAAAACTGCACATTATAAAATTATACGGTTTATATATGTACATCCTGATTAATGGTACGAACTCATAAAATATTTTCACTCATTCACTACACAATAACAACAAAATGACTGTTTAAAATATTTAAACCTTTTCAATGATTAAATTCCATTAACGAAGCTTTCGTGTTTGGTAACTGGAACTGTGAAATTAATTTTTTTACGTACGCATGATACGTACGTACGTTACGATGATGTTTTATTGAAATTGTAATATTTTTGAGATATTGAGTTTTGATTGTAGACTACAGATGTCTGTATGTTTAAATTTTTCCAAAAATATTAAAAAGGACAAAAAATATATGACCACAGACCCAATCCCTTTTGTACCACTTTTTTAAATGATAAAATATGTACTATGTTTATCTGGTAGCAGTAAAATATATTCACGTTGTATTGAGTACGAGCAAAGTGTAGGAAGGGATAGAGTAAACGATCGCAGCGCTTGCTGCGGCAGAAATGTGTAACAAAAGGGGTTAGTGAAATTTTATTATTAAGCGTGGTTTTGAAAATGGACCGTTATTCTTATCTTAAAAACAGCAGACTATGTAAACTATGATGTAGATAGTCGGTGTAAATTTTAGGTTTTTCCTAAAGCAACCTGAAAAATAGATCAAAGAATCAAACGGGTGGCTGTTGTTAAAAAGTAAAAGTAAGTGATATTAGACACAACCTTAAATTACAACGTTAATAAAAAAAAATATCATAGGATATATACCAATTATGGTATTATTGTTTATTATTGATGGTGGATCGCTATGGTATCCAAAACCTGAAGACAAATATGTAACATTTCATAAGAGGCAAAAAATCTACAAATCCCAACAAAAATATGGAAGCTGTTGCTCAGACAAAAATCGTTTCAAGACCATTTTTTTATTGTTTTGCTTTGTACTAGTCCTACTGTTTGCTTCAACAACAAACCGAGAATTTGGTGATATGTCATCAACAATACGTGGCTAAATAAGTACCAGTTCATAACTGCCATTTATTTAGTAATTTCTAATTTTCACTAACAAAATTAACTATGGTCTGCTAATTTTGTCGCCTCTGTGGTCTAGCGGTCCGGCGTCGGACTTGACTTCTTTAGGTCCCGGGTGCGATCCCGGGGTCGGGTAGCAAAAAAAAGAAAAAAAAAGTATCTTCACGCCCATATCCCCGAAGAGGTAGGCAGAGGTACAACCAAGGCACCCACGACTAGCCGAAGATACTAAGTCCCACAATGTGATAGGTGGCAAGCCTATCGCCAACCGGGCACAATTCCAATCCCGACCAACATTTCTTTTTATTTTTGTTGGCCGACCCGGGATTCGAACCCAGGACCTCATGCAGTCAAGTCCAACACCCGGACCGCTAGACCACAGAGGCGACAAAAAAAAGAAAATGTGTATTTTCAATTTTCTAATAAAATTAACGTTGCTTGGGATCGAACACGTGCCCGGTTGGCGATAGGCTTGCCACATATCACATTGTGGGACTTGTTGTCGTCGTGGGTGTCCTTGTTGTGCGTCTGCCCATATCCCCGAAGGGATTCTTCGGGGATATGGGCGTGAAGATACATAAAATTAACTATGACGAAATATACAGTTTCAATTGATATTTACGGATTCTAATATTTTTAATGAAAATTAGAGCTGGATTAACATTTTCTGAATTTATTCAATTCAGGAACTTATTTCATGTTTTACACCTTTGAAATTTCCCTTTCATTATTTATTTTTAATAAATGTGTATATAAAGAGTCTTTATAGCCTTTCTAAAATATTAAACTTTACAAAAAAATATACACTGGAGTTACTACTATTTGACACGATCCCCTTAAGTTGCCTTCACAAGGTGGCGCTAGTGTCGTGCACGTTCCTAATCTGGTTAAGGCAATGCTTGGATGGCACATCATGGTGTGTAAGATTTATTATTTTAACGTACTTATAGGATGTTAAACGAAAAGCTCGAACGAAACTCTTCATACGAGTGAGTTGGTCTGTAATATTGCATCATCAGATCTAAACTTTCTGGCAATAGAATCACGGTCATTGGTCCAGAAACGACGGAGAAATTGAATATCATACGCAAAAAATATATAGGGGTCATACACTTATCTTAACATGGTTAACCGATCCCAGTTAATGTAACACATACAACAAAAGTATTAAGCTGGCTACAAAAAAAACAAAAACTACAAATATTAGATATAATAATACACACAAATTCCCCGTGTTGGGCCGGGCTCCTTTCTAAATAAATTACCTGCCTTCCTGCCAGACTGCTTGTAAAAGGCGAGCATAAGCTTAACGTCACTAGCACCGTAGAGGTAGGCAGAGGCACAACCAGGATACCCACAATTAGCCGAAGACACTAAGTACCACAATGTAATAGGTGGCAAGTCTATCCTCAACCGGGCACATGTTCGATCCCAAGCAACATTTTTAGTATGAGAATTTTTTTTTACTTTTTGTTGCCCAACCCGGGAACAGAATCCGGAACCTCATAAAGTCGAGTCCTACACGTGGACCGCTAGACCACATAACATAATATCAAACTAATAAAATGAATAAAAATCAACTTAAATTACAAATATTACACTGTGAAACACAAATTTATCTAAAGATCTATCGACGAAAATTTTATGAGTAATAAAAATAGTTATAGGGCAAAAATAATATTTCAATATACTGAAACAACACTTACGAGTTCTTGACTAGTACTTTTGTAACTTTCTAATTTTTCCACGAGTTCTTGAGGGTTTTTCACGAAAAAGATTTCATCGTCCTGAAATAAACGAAAATTTAAAATTAAAGAAGAGTTTTCGTGCCACCGAGAGAAAAGGTGACCGTAGTTTTTTCATTATGAGTTAGTTTCTAGTACTGACTCAAATAAGTCAATTTTGATGGGATTTTGTTTAGTTAAAGTGCAGAAGTAAATATATATTCGCTAAGAAATAAGTATATCTTGTCTTTCTTTCTTTGTTGCCGTCAAATCACTTTATTAGAAGGCTATCGCTTCACTCAAGTTCCCGACATGACTGTCTATGACGACTAACTAATAAATTAATTTTGCTAATACTAATTAATTAACGAACTATCTAATTTTGAATACTTTTATTTATTATATACTTATATTTTTTTCTCTTGAAATTGCTACATTAGCTAACTTAATACAAACTTACACTTCACTTATAGTATATGCTAACGCCCATACTATAACAGGATAACCGAAGTCACCAAAATCGTTAATGGCAAAGCTATAATGCTAAGTCTGAGGAGGGTGCTGTTAATGTTAATAAACGGAAATTTAATCACGCTAGGGGCTAAAAACATCCGTTACCAAATATTGGTAAAAAATACAACTCATCACAGCCTTTTACCGTAACCATTCAATTACTTTAATATAGATTAAACGTAGGTTACTTTAACATAGATTAAACGTAGATTTAACATGGATTGTACTTCTGTATATAATAAATAAAATGTGTTAGCTGTGCCTAGGAGAAAGTTGTTATGAAAAGAAAAAACTGAAAAAATTTAGATAATAGTTTAGTTTAATTTAATTTACTATTAAAAATTTAATAGTAGTCTAAGTTTATCTAATATATATTAGATAAACTTAGAGATAGTGGAAAAAACAATACTTTATTTTTTCCATACAAACTGTCAGCTAGTATAAAGTATTATTTAAACATATTATAGCAGTAGTTGATTATTAAAAGTTCATAAATAAATCTATTCCCAAACATTTTTGAAAAACAATATCAACCGATTGTATCATAGTCTTGTAGGCTATTGTAGTCAAGGGTCAACATTTAGAATACCTTTTACTGGATGTAAATCTTTTGATTCCATCGCTAACCATAAAAAGTAACTAACTACTATATTATATTAGGTGGTAGAGTTTCGCAGCGACTCGCCCGGATTGGCACCACCGCCTTACCTACTCCTTCCACCATAATGTCAAATGCTTGCCATTGACGTGTTCCGGTTTGGAGGGTAAGGTAAAAGGTAAACTTACTTTTGCTCGAAGCCTAAAACCCGGTCTCAGGTTGGCAACGCACCATTACCACCTTTGGTGTCTAGGCGGCGTGAATTTCTTGCCATCAGGAAATCCGTCTGTTTGTTTGCCTTCCATCCTTCCATAAAAAAAACTGCTGTTGATACACAACATATTGTATTAGCAGCAATTAGTTGAAAGTAAACCTGGGGGTTACTATTAATGCCTTAATCCGTATATACAAAAGCAACTCTACGATATATAAGTAAGTAAGTATCTTCACGCCCATATCCCGGAAAAGGTAGGCAGAGGCACGACTAGCCGAAGATACTAAGTCCCACAATGTGATAGTTGGCAAGACTTTCGCCAACCGGGCACATATCCTATCCCGAGCAACATTTTTTTTATTAAAAAAATTGGTTTTTTTTTCGTTGCCCAATTTTCTTTTCGTTGCCCGACCCGGGATTCGAACCTGGGACCTCTTGCAGTCAAGTCCAACAACTGAACCGCTAGACGACAGAGGTACCACACCACACTATGCCATATGTCATAAGATTGTATATCTTTCACGATAGTTAGTAGTGTTAGTACTATTGAAATAATATGTATTGTTACAACCGTTAATGGTAAGGGTATCATCGAGGTACACTATAAATAAATAAATAAATATATATCCCTGGACAAGTTACACAAATTGAATCTAACCCCAAAGTAAGCAAATTATATGCTTGTGTTATGGGTGTTAGTCAACGATACTATTATATAGAAATACTTCAATAGATACCAGAATACATTTAATAAACACCCAGACCTGGAAATGCAGACACCTAAATGTTCATCACACAAATGCCTGCCCCCGTCGGGAATCGAACCCAAGCCTCGCGGTTCGTCGATGCAGTTAGGCGAGTACGCTAGCCACTCGACCAACGAGGTGGTGATGCTTCAGTGGTCCTCGAAAAGGTAACGCTGTAAAGAATACTAAAAAAAAGTACCACATACCTGAGAGCAAATTTCAAATTCTGGATGACAAGGAGAGTTTTTGTTCATAGCAGTACCATCACCCTGTGTGTAAAATAAATTTATCAATTGTATATTTTTCGAGAGCCAAAATCAAGGAAGATACGAGTATGGTAGCAATAATTTAATAATTATTTAATTTCGCGTACACATGAGTAAAATTTGATAATGTAAGTGGCATTTTTTTAATTATAGTTCACAATTTTAATACACCATTTGCTTACAAAGGGGTTAGACCAAATTGTCATTTATTCAAGGATTTTTTTATTTATTCATGACTAGCGGCTCGCCCCGGCTTCGCACGGTTATGATATATACATGTAAACCTTCCTCTTCAATGACATTATCTATTTTAAAAAAACCGCATCAAAATCCGTTGCGTAGTTTTAAAGATTTAATCATACAAGGGGACATAGGGACATAGGAAGCGACTTTGTTTTATACTATGTAGTGATGAATCGATGACGCCAAAACTCACTCGATAAGCTTAGATAAAGATGCCACCTCCTTAAAGACATGACCGACTATGACGACTTATGTGTAATTTAAATGTTTAACCCGTTTATTTTATAAGACGGGTAGACATTTTGATGCAAATTAAATAAACGTGACCTGATGGCAGATGCTGACGCTCATGTCACAAAGGTTTTTATAATATTAGTAGGGCTTAAAGTAACCTTACCGCTAACAGTTACTTCAGAAAAACATTCAACAGATAAAATAAAACGAATCCCAAGTTTTTATTGAACCAAGGATTAATATTTTATTACACTTGTCTTGTGTACTAATTTAGCCAATCGAATGACAACATCCTTACCGGCAATCTCTTTCCAGGATCTCAAAAGAGACGAAAATCCTACTTTTGCTCACTAATGATAAAATCCTTATAAAAGTGCCAAACTTTAAGAAACAAGAAGAAAAAATGCTGATTTTAAAGGAATCTTACATGTAGTTATCATAGTAAAGTGTAAAATACACTATACAGTAGTAAGTACTATTTAAATTTTGCTTCGGCTATATTCGTTAAGCTTCGGAAATCCGAATGTATTTTAAAGATATCTATATAGAATTGTTATTACACATAATTAGTCATTTTGCTTAAATTTAGATAAGGTCAGCCAATTTAAAAAAAAAGTATAGTGTAAAAAGAGTAAAATGTGTCAAACCGAAGCGCATAATTTAAATAGTGATACTGTACTTACCTACTACTAATTGAGCTAGATGTTTTTAATTTTCAAACTGATTTGCAAACAAATACACATTTTTTGAATTCCCAACAACATACGTGTCCCGCTTTTAAAATCCTTCAACCGCATTCAAAATCGTTAAGTTTTTACCGCGAATTCGTATAATGAAGTATTCAAGTCCGATAGGACAGCCGTTAAACTTTCACACGTGACGCAAATCACAAAAAGGATAGCAACGCACCAATCACATTCATCGTATCCATAGACAACAGTTATTTACTTCAACGACTAACCTGATTATTTGCTGATATTATTAAATTAAGGCTTGGATACATCCAAGTGACTTCAGTGAACATTGTTTAGGTATTTTCAAGGTTAATTTCCGATTTTATGATACGAAATTTGCCCTTCTAAATCTGTGCGCCAGTTAGTCGCGACAGTTTGGCACATCGTCTGAATACTGGTATTATGTTTACCTTTGAAGGTGAAAGCTAAAATAATTTTATAAGAAAAACCTTTGTGTATTTAGTATATTAAGAAAAACGATTGAGATCGCCACAGAAAGTCTGTGGTGTAACGCTCGCTGACCGCATTCGTAACAGTGAGATCCGAGAAAGAGTGGGATTGAAAGCAAGTGTTGGGGTTAAAATGCGAGGGCTTGCTGGTTCGGTTATATGGAAAGAATGACAAATGAAAGATTGACAAAGCAGATATACAATGCGAATGTGGATGGATGTAGGTACCCGGGGAGACCAAGGTTGACATACGATCAGATCACTCGGATATTATCCCAGGGTGGTGTCAAGAGTCTCCGAAACTGGCGTGTTTGTATGAAAAGGGTAAGGAATGTAAAGGAAGTTAGACAGGTTTGTCAGGATCGTGAGGTCTGGCATTCAATAATCTCTGCGTACCCCGTAAAGGACTTGGCGTGAAGATATGATTTCATGATGACAAGTAACAAAGACGTAATACCTTAGCTTAGACTTTGTTTAGGTCGCCAAAATTTAATTATTGCTACGGTTTTATTCATGTATTTTTCAAGCCACGTAATAGAGCAAGATCTCAGAGCGGCCAGACATTACCTATTTTCTCACTAATGAAATGAACAGAATAATTTACTGACGGCTAATTTACAGTTAGGGAAATACCTCCGGTCTATTTCTAATAAGCTTTTCATTCAGCATGGCATTCTCTTTATTCATCAACTTCAGCTCTCCTTGAAGCCGTTTTACTTGAGCCCGACACGTCTCCAAGTTCTGGTCTTTTGTCATCAATTCTTTGTAAAGAATGTACCTATAAGTTGAATATCTTACCTTGAGTAATCCATAGCATTTTTTTTTTGTAATAAAGTTATTGAATTATGTTCATATTTATATTGGGGTTTATTTTGTGAACGGTCAAAATTTGATTACTGACATTGACGTGACATTATTTTTTACACAAATCTATTGAGGAGCCAGTGTGACAGTTAGAAACAGCCAGTATAGTAAAAAAAGCTTAACCTTTCTTTTTCAAAAAAAGTGTCTTCACGCCCACATCCCGGAAGGGCTAGGTAGACACAAGACACTCACGACTTGTCAAAGACACAAAATCATATAATGTGATATGTCACTTTTATTGGACAATTGAAAATGTACATTTTCTAATATTTTTTTTTGTCCGAGCCGGGGCTCGAAACCGGGACCTCAAGAAGTCAAGTCCGACGCCGGACCTCTAAGCCACAGAGGTTTTTGACTAAAAAAATATATTTCACTGGCTTATTACGAGTTATCGCGTATAATGCCAACGACAATCGATCAACAACGCCAGGGTTCGAATCCCGATGTATACAACTATGTCAAAGTTAAACTGAACCACTAACGCACACCCATAACACAAGCAAAATAAATTGTTAGTCTAGGGAAATTAAAAATTTAGCAAACCATGCATCGTTCCACCCAATTATTATTCAAATCTCAAATAAGGCTTTTATTACTTGACAATTAATGCAAAGAGGCGCGTGAAATGTACTATGTTTGAATTTCGCATATTTTTTTTAAGTGGCCAACTAAATGGAAAAGTGTACATCAAATAGTTGTCAAATGACGTGTTTTATATTTACTATCTCCAGTGACCAACAGAACAACAATAGAGACAGCAAACACAAATGACGTCATTTGACATGTACACTTCCATTTTGAGTTAGCCACTGAGATATATAATCAGCCCGCTGAAGGCTGATGACGTATCTTTTTAGTGATGATCAGTGGGTAAAGTGTACATCAAATAGCTGTCAAATGACTTGTTTTGTGTTTGCTATGTCCAGTGACCAATATAAATACAATGGAGAGAGCAAATACAAAACACGTCATTTGACAGCTATTTGATGTACACTTTACCTAGTCATAATCACTAAAAAGTTACGTAATAGCGCCGCTGGTTGAATGATATCAACCAATTAGTACCGTAGTAGTAGTAATATACTGCCAAACTTGTCAACCTTGTTATATGTATTTTTTTCTTTCTACAGAAACAAAAAAAAATAAATGAATAATAATTATATGCATATATTAAATTACATATGGTATCATTTTACTTATAAACCTTTGTGGTTTTTAAATGCTATTCCAACTTAATATTGTATTATGGGTTTAGCCAGTACGGGCCACTTGCTTATTCCCGGGTTACATTTGATCTTGAGTTAAGCTGTCAATAACTATAAGGTAATTTAACCCTAGTTAAACGCTAACGCAGTGTTAAATGCTTAACCCAGGAACGTGCTGGTGGTCTTAAATAAATTAAAAAAAAACAAGTTTGTACAAAAAATTGTATTTGTACAACAAATTGTAAAATACCGAACCAATTACACAGCTAGTTGTCAAAAATCAACATTCAGTTAAAATTTTAGAACAAATCCAATTACAACAGTTGGTCAAATAATAATAGCCATTATTTGACCGCCTCGTTGGTCGAGTGGATGGCGTACACGCCTAACTACAATGACTAACCGCGAGGCTCTAGGTCGATTCTTGACGGGGGCAGGCATTTGTTTGATGAACATTTAGATGTCTGCATATCTGGGCCTGAGTGTTGATAAAATTTATTCTGGTATATATTTAAATGTTTCTATCTATTAAAATCGTTGATTTACACCCATAACACAAGCATTTAAATCGCCTCTGTGATCTATCGGTCCAGGTGTAGGACATGATTGCATGAGGTCCTGGGTTCGATTCCCGGGTCGGACAACAAAATAAAATTAGAAAATGTACATTTTCAATTTTCTTAAAAAGCAACATTGCCCGTAAGACCGTAGAACTTAGTGTCTTCGGCTAGTCATTGATGCCTTAGCTGTGCCTCTGCCTACCTCCTCGGGGATGAGGGCGTGAAGATACTTTACTTTCTACTTTATATGCTTACTTTGAGGTAAGATTCAGTTTGTGACACTTGTCCAGGAATATTTATTTATTTACTTGCCACTATAAATCAAACATAATATTTGTAGAACCAATCCAATTACCACAATAAGACAAAAACCGTTGAGCACAATTAGTAAAAGTACATAATGTTAAAAGTCAAACAAATTAACATTTAAAGAACCAATCCAAATACAGCTTTTTAAACTGAAACAACCATTGAGTAAATTTAGAAGCAGTAGGTACCAATGTCATTAGTCAAACAGACTAATATATATAGAACCAATCCAATTACTAGCTAGTTAAATAACATACAGTAATTTTGGAGGGTTGAAATTACGTGCTTTGTGAACTATACAAATGATCATAACTTCCATTCGCCCACACCATGTTGATTGCGGATATTGGACACGTTTTATGTCACCTTAACTAAGAAAGATGTAGTCTTGGACATAATAGAATTAACCAACAAACGATATACTACGGCCGTTCAGAGAATGCGTTCCTGACACGTCGCGATTGAACTGACGACGTAACTTTGTAATGGCGTTGCAGTTACTATAAAAATATTATTGCTGGTTGTTTACCGTTTTAAAAATTGATGAGCATTGAAACAACATTATTATATAAATAATCAATTAATGTTATAATATTGTGCCAAGCTAAGTGTCCAGTAAATTGGTAAATAATATTTTTCTAAATCTAAACTGCGCTATCACAAGGTTGTGTCAGCGCTTTATTTTTGTAGTGATGTGCTAACAATAACAGGCAATAATAGTATCGTAATCTGTTCTTATACAGTTATCTTATATATAAAAATCAATTGCTGTTCGTTAGTCTCGCTAAAACTCGAGAATGACTGAACCGATTTGGTCAATTTTGGTTTTGGATTATTTGTTCAAGTCCAGGGAAGGTTCAAAAGATAAGAAAAGGGACAACTAAAAGGAAACTAGGAAAACAAAATTTTAACTTTTTCCTTACAAATTGAACGGGTGGAACGAAGTTCGCCGGGACAGCTAGTACTTTATAAAATAATACGTTTTGTTTTTCTTTTTAAGTAGTTGAAAATAATGGACTGTAGGATAACTTTTATTAAATATAAAAATAAAACTACGACCAAACCGAACGCGCGAAAAAAGTAGCATTTTTGTATTAAGGTTGAAAATGGTAACCCCAAATGGCGTTATTAGCATTTTTATACTTAGATTAAAAACGGTAACCCCAAAGGGCGTTATGGGCCGCCATTTTGTGACTCTAAAACAGTCGTCTGTTGTCGTTTCGTGCGCATAGACCACGTTCTTCAAGCGTTTTCGATCTGTTTTTATTTGTTTACCCGGCTTTCGTTTAATGGACTCTTTCTGCTTTTCAAACTGAAATCGGTGCTAAATCGGACTTCGATTGTGTTTTTGTGACTTTTGGTGCATAATAATGCCTAAACGTGGACAAACATTAAAAAGTGGAGCCCGTGAGATAATCATCAAGCTGCAAGATTGCTTTAAGCGGGAGCGGCAAAATGATGGATCCCTGGTACCTATCGAACAAATACAAGTACGCGTCTCTCCGCGCTTGGAGTTAGCACTCGAACTATAACAAATATTAATAAAGAAAAGTTCGGCTTTACTGGCGTGGAAGATAATATTTTACGTACTCCGAAGAAGAAACGTAGAACTAAACCCGTGACGGATATTGACACTTTTGACGCCGATGCAATCAGAAATCATATATATGGTTACTATTCCAGAAATGAACATCTCAACAAGAAGAAGCTTTCGGCATTGTTAAGAGAAGCTGGACTGTTTAGCGAGGGTGAAACTGCTTTAACCAAAACCTTAAAAGATATTGGTTTTTCGTATAAAAAACAGACAAAAGAAAAAAAATATCAGAACGATACGACATAATTTTAAAACGGATAATTTTTTTGAGAGAAGCAAAAAAATTATAACTGGGATAATGTCGTGTTCATTGACGAGACATGACTAAATGCCAATCACACGGTTTCCCGTTGTTGGATGGATGATACACAAGCATCGACGTAGAAAGTACCAGTGGGTAAGGGGGGCCCGTCTGATAATATGCCACGCAAGTTCTGCAAAATACGGCTTTGTGGAGAACAGGTTACTGGCATTTCAATCAGAAACCACAAATTACTACTACGAGGAAATGAATGCCACTTAAACACATTTAAAGAGTGGTTCCAGAACGTGCTTTTGCGCAGCCTACCAGAGCCTTCTGTAATATTCGTGGATAATGCCTCCTATCACTCGGTTCAGATACAGAAACCACCTACCCAAGCTAATAAAAAAGAAGAAATGGTGGCTTGGTTACAAGCAAAACCGATTGATTCTGTTATTGATAATGATATAATTATACATGCGAAGATGATGATGAAGACACCACCTCCTCAAGCGAATCGGAGTCTGAATAATATTCTGTACGAACATTCAATTCAATGTTCTTTATTGCATAGTAATACAGATTGTGACTTTGTAACAAAGAATAAATAAAACAATTTTATTATATTAATATTATCCTTTTTTGGTTACCACTTAAATAACTAAAATATAAATTTTAAATGATTCCGCCAATTTAAAACGAAAATAATCTTAAAAAAAACGCGGTGGTTCATTTTGGAGGAACGGTAACGAACTCAGTGTTATGTTGTGCCCATCACTAGTCGTGACTAACTGATAGGTGTCAGGAACGCATTCTCTGAACGGCCGA